>JAKCPB010001165.1:0-146974 GCA_021442155.1 Cymbidium sinense | reverse complement strand
TTAGTTAGGTTTTTATTTTTTTTAGTTTAGTTAGGTTTTAATTTAATTTATTTTAGTTTAGTTTATTTTTTATTTTTATTTAATTTTCTTTTTTAGGTTTAGGTTTTATTTTAAGTGTTTATTTTATTTTATTTTTTATTTTATTTAAGATATTTATTTATTTTATATTTGAGTTTTATTTAGTTTAGGCTTAGGTTTTTAGCTTCTTAGGGTTTAGGGTTTATGGTTTAGGGTTTAGGGTTTAGGGTTTAGGGTTAGGGTTAGGGTTTAAAGTTTAGGGTTTAGGGTTTAGGGTTTAGGATTTAGTGTTTAGGGCTTATTGGTTAGGGTTGAGGGTTTAGGGTTTAGGGTTAGTTTTGGGTTTAGGGTTTACGATTTTTTGGTGTTTAGGTTTAGGGTTTACGGTTTACAGTTGTAGGTTTAGGGTTCTAAGATTAGGTTTAGGGTTTAGGGTTAGTTTTAGTGTTTAGGGTATGGGGTATAAGGTTTTTTTTTAAATAAAGTAAACTTGTAGGTTTAGGTTTATTTAATTTATTTTTTATTTATTTTAGTTTATTTTATTTCTTTTATTTAAGTTTATTTTTTATTTTTACTTAGTTTAATTTATTTATTTTCGGTTTATTTATTTTTATTTAGGTTTTTTCTTTTAGTTTTTTAGATTTAGGTTTAGGTTTATGTTTATTTTTTAGTTTAGTTTTATTTTTATTTTATTTTTTAGGTATAGCTTTTATTTTTTATTTTTTTAAGTTTAGGGTTTTATTTTATTTTTCTAGGTTTAGGTTTTAGGTTTTTAATTTAGATTTATTTTTAGGTATTATTTTATTAGTTTGGGTTTAGGTTTATTTTTAATTTAATTTATTTTATTTAGTTTAGGGTTTAGGTTTTATTTATTTTAGTTTAGTTTATTTTAGTTTAGGTTTAGGTTTATTTTATTTTGTGTATTTTATTTTTTTAGTTTAGGGTTTAGGTTTTATTTTTTATTTATTTTTAGGATTTATTATTATGTTTATTTATTAGGTTTAGGTTTTTATTTTAGGTTTATTTTATTTTTATTTTAAGTTTAATTTTTATTTTATTTAGGTTTTTTATTTTTAGGTTTATTTTATTTTTTAGTTTAGTTTAAGTTTTTATTTATTTTATTTTAGTTTATTTTTTAACTTTATTTTATTTTAACATTTAGGTTTAGGTTTAGGTTAGGTTAGGTTTAGGTTTTAGTTTAGGTTTATTTTATTATTTTATTTAAGTTTAGGTTTTATTTATTTTATTTTTTTATGTTTAGTTATTAGGTTTAGTTTTTTAGGTTTTAGGGTTTAGGGTTTTGTTTTAGGGTTTGGGGTTTGGGTTTAGGGTTTAGGATTTAGGGTTGTATCTTTTAGGGTTTTACAGGGTTTATGGTTTTAGAGTTTAGGGTTTAGGGTTTAGGATTTTAAGGTTTAGGGTTTAGGGTTGTAGGTTTAGGGTAAGTTTTAGGGTTTAGGGTTTAGGGTTAGGTTTTTTTATTTTTTTTTTTTATTTTTTAAATGTAAACTCATAGGTTTATGTTTATTTAGTTTATTTAGTTTATTTTATTTAATTTAGTTCATTTTATATATGTTTATTTTTATTTTTATTTAGTTTAGTTTATTTATTTTAGTTTAGGTTTTTATTTTAGTTTATTTTTTTGGTTTAGGTTTAGGTTTAGGTTTATTTTTTAGTTTAGTTTCATTTTTATTTTAGTTTTTAGGTTTAGGTTTTATTTTTAATTTTAGGTTTAGGTTTTTATTTTATTTTCTTTTAGGTTTAGGTTTAGGTTTTATTTTAGGTTTATTTTTAGGTTTTATTTTTTAGTTTAGGTTTAGGTTTAGGTTTAGCTTATTTTTGGATTAGGTTTAGGTTTTATTCATTTTAGTTTAGTTTATTTTAGTTTAGGTGTAGGTTTAATTTATTTTTATTTTAGGTTTAGATTTTTTTTTAGTTTAGGGTTTAGGTTTTATTTTTTATTTATTTTTAGCTTTTATTTTTAGGTTTATTTTTTAGGTTTAGGTTTTTTTTTTTTTATTTTATATTTATTTTATTTTTAATTTATGTTCAGTTTTTATTTTAGTTAGGTTTTTTATTTTTTTTAGTTTAGTTTTGGTTTTTATTTATTTTATTTTAGTTTAGTTCTTATTTTTTTTATTTTCTTTTTAGGTTTAGGTTTAGGTTTAAGTTTTATTTTAGGTGTTTATTTTATTTCATATTTTATTTAGGTTTTGGTTTTTTTATTTATTTTATTTTTAGGTTTTATTTAGTATAGGTTTATGTTTTAGCTTTTAGGGTTTAATTTAGGGTTTGTGTTTAAGGTTTAGGGTTTGGGTTTAGGGTTGAGGGTTTAGGGTTTAGGGTTACTTTTAGGGTTTAATATTTAGGTTTAGTTTAGGGTTCAGTGTTTAGGGTTTAGGGTTTAGTGTTTAGGGTTTAGGTTTATGTATTAAGTTTTAGGTATAGGGTTCAAGTTTTAGGTATAGGGTTTAAGGTTTTTAATTTTTTTAACAGAGAATAAATTTAGATTCAACATTTCTTATTTTTGATTTAATCAACCAAGTAACACACCAAGTTTTCTAAGACATAAGTAATGACATATATAAAAAATGAGCACGCATAGTGCAAATCAAAAACCATAGATAACTAGAAGTCTCTATAAAGACATAGTTCCATAAGCGGCATCAGATGACCATTCTTGATTTCTCGGTTCTCATTAGAGCCACCACGTATTGAGTAGGTGGGATCCACCATCATATCCCCATCTCTTCCTCACCACCATGATTGTAACCTCGTCACCTCACATCCATAACCACCAATGCTCGACCACCACCTCCATACCCTCAGCACCTCAGATCCCCACCACCACTATGATAACCACCTCCGTTGCCTCCATCAGCTAGATAAGCAGTTGGGTGATGTTCACGCCATGCCCATTCTTAGGGTTTAGGTTTAGGTTTATTAGGTTTTAGAGTTTAGGTTTATTTATTAATTTATTTAGTTACTTTAAGTTTAGGCTTAGGGTTTGGGGTTTATGGTTTAGGATTTAGGGTTAAGGTTTAGGGTTTAAGGTTTAGGGTGTATGGCTTAGGGTTTAGGGTTTAAGGTTTTAGGGTTTAGGGTTTAGGATTAGAGTTTAGGGTTTAGGGTTTAGGGTTTAGGGTTTAAGGTTTATGATTTAAGGTTTAGGGTTTAGGGCTTTTTAGGGATTAGGGTTTAGGGTTGTAGGTTTTGGGTTGTAGATTTAGGATTGTAGGTTTAGGGTTTGTTTTAGGGTTTAGGGATTAGTTGAGTTTATTTTTATTTTATTTTTAGGTATAGGTTTTATTTATTATTTTTAGGTTCTTATTTAATTTTTTTAGGTTTAAATTTTAAGTTTTTATTTCAGGCTTATTTTTAGGTTTTATAATATTTGTTTATGTTTAGGTTTATTTTTAGTTTATTTTACTTAGTTTAGGTATATGTTTAGGTTTAGTTTATTTTAGGTTTAGGTTTATGTTTTCTTTATTTTAGTTTAATTTATTTTAGTTTAGGTTTAGGTTTATTTTATTTTTATTTAGCTTTAGGTTATTTTTTTTGTTTAGGGTTTAAGTTTTTTTTTATTTATTTTTAAGTTTATTTTTTAGGTTTATGTTTTTATTTAGTTTTTATTTTATTTTATTTTATTTTTGGTTTATTTTATTTTTATTTTATGTTTAGTTTTAATTTTATTAAGGTTTTTTGTTCTTAGGTTTATTTTATTTTTTAGTTTAGTTTAGGTTTTTCTTTATTTTGTTTTAGTTTATTTTTATTTTTATTTCATTTTATTTTTAAGTTTAGGTTTAGGTTTTAGTTTAAGTTTTTATTTTATTTTATTTTTTATTTTATTTAGGTTTATGTTTATTTATTTATTTTATTTTAGGTTTTATTTAGTTTAGGTTTAGGTTTAGGGTTTAGTTTAGGGTTTTAGTTTAGGTTTAGGTTTAGTTAGTTTAGTTAGTGTTTGGGGTTTAGTGTTTTTGGTTTAGGGTTTTTTAGGATTTGAGTTTAGGTTTAGATTTAGGATTTAGGGTTTTGAGGTTTGAGTTTAGGGTTTAGGATTTTAGTTTAGGGTTTAGAGTTTAGTTTAGGTTTAGGTGGTTAGGTTTAAATTTAGATTTATGATTTAGGGTTTAGGGTTTTGGTTTAGGGTTTAGGTGTTAGTTTAGTTTAAGTTTAGGTTAGTTTAGGGTTTAGGTTTAGGGTTTAGGTTTAGGTTTAGAGTTTAGAGTTTAGTTTAGGTTTAGTTATTTTTTAAATTTATATAGGTAGGTTTAGGTTTATTTAGTTTATTTTATTATTTATTTATATTTATTTTATTTTTTAATTTTATATAGGTTTATTTTTTTATTTTTATTTAGTTTGGTTTATTTATTTTTTAGATTAGGTTTTATTTTAGTTTATTTTTTTTAGTTTAGGTTTAGGTTTTTTTTTATTTTTTTTTTTAGTTTAGTTTTATTTTTTATTATCATTTTATTTAGGCATTATTTTTTATTTATTTAGGCATTAGGTTTTTTTATTTTAGGTTTTTTTAGGTTTTATTTTAAGTTTATTTTATTTAGTTTAGGTTTAATTTAGGTTTTATTTATTTTAGTTTAGTTTATTTTAGTTTAGGTTTAGGTTTATTTTATTTTATTTTAGGTTTAGGTTTTTTTTTTTTTAGTTTAGGGTTTAGGTGTTAATTTTTTATTTATTTTTAGGTTTATTTTTAGGTTTAGGTTTTTTTTATTTATTTTATTTTATTTATTTATTTATTTTAGTTTTATTTTATTTAGGTATTTTTTAGGTTTATTTTATTTTTTAATTTAGTTTAGGTTTTTATTTATTTTATTTTAGTTTAGTTTTTAGTTTTTATTTTATTTATTTTTAGGATTAGGTTTAGGTTTAGGTTTTAGTTTAAGTTTTTATTTTATATTAATTTTTTATTTGATTTAGGTTTAGGTTTTTTTATTTATTTTATTTAAAGGATTTATTTAGTTTAGGTTTAGGTTTTTACATTTTTTAAGGTTTAGGTTTTAAGTTAGGGTTTAGGGTTTTGGGTTTAGGGTTTAGGTTTAGGGTTTATTTAATTTGGGGTTTAGTTTAGGTTTAGGGTTTAAGGTTTTGGGTTTAGGGTTATAGGTTTTAGAGTTTAGGGTTTAGGGTTTAGGGTTTAGGGTTTTGAGTTTTGGTTTAGGGTTTTAGGGTTTAGGGTTTAGGTTTTAGGTTTTTTCTTTTAGTTTATTTTTTAGGTTTAGGTTTAGGTTTAGGTTTATTTTTTAGTTTCTTTTTTAATTTTAATTTTTAGGTTTAGGTTTTAATTTTTATTTTTAGGTTTAAGTTTAGTTTTTTATTTTATTTTTTTAGGTTTAGGTTTTCTGTTTTAATTTTAGGTTTATTTTTAGGTTTTATTTTTTAGTTTAGGTTTAGGTTTATTTTTAAATTATTATTTATTTAGTTTAGGGTTTAGGTTTAGTTTATTTTAGGTTTAGGTTTTATTTTTTTTAGTTTATGTTTGGGTTTATTTTATTTTGTTTATTTTGGGTTTAGGTTTTTTTAGGTTTAAATTTTTATTTAGTTTTTATTTTATTTTATATTAGGTTAATTTTATTTTTATTTTATGTTTAGTTTTTATTTTATTTTGGTGTTTCATTTTTAGGTTTATTTTATTTTTTAGTTTAGTTTAGGTTTTTATTAATTTTATTTTAGTTTAATTTTTATTTTTTATTTTATTTTATTTTTAGGTTTAAGTTTAGGTTTAGGTTTTAGTTTAGGTTTTTATTTTATTTTATTTAGGTTTAAGTTTTTCTATTGATTTTATTTTTAGGATTTATTTAGTATAGGTTTAGGTTTTTATGTTTTTAGGGATTAGGGTTTATGGTTTAGGGTTTAGGGTTTAGGTTTGGGTTTAGGTTTAGGTTTTAGGTTTAGGGTTTAGGGTTTAGTTTAGGGGTTTAGGGTTTTAGGGTTTAGGGTTTAGGGTTGTAGTTTTAGATCAGGTTTAGGTTTATTTTATTTTTTTTTAAAGTAAAGTGTGGTAGGTTTAGGTTAATTTAGTTTATTCAATTTATTTTTTATTTTATTTTATTTTTATTTTTATTTTTATTTAGTTTAGATTATTTATTTTAGTTTTACTTATTTTAGTTTATTTTTTAGGTTTAGGTTTAGGTTTATGTTTATTTTTTATTAGTTTTATTTTTTTTATTTTAGGTTTAGGTTTTATTTTTTAGGTTTAGGTTTAGGTTTTATTTTATTTTTCTAGGTTTAGGTTTAGGTTTTTTTATTTTAGGTTTATTTTTAGTATTATTTTTAGTTTAGGTTTAGGTTCATTTTAGTTTATTTTATTTTATTTATGGTTTTAGGTTTAGGATTAGGTTTAGTTTATTTTAGGTTTAGGTTTAAGTATTATTTATTTTATTTTATTTTAGGTTTAAATTTTTTTAATTAGTTTAGGGTTTAGGTTTTATTTTTATTTTTTTATTTTTAGGTTTTCTTTTTTAGGTTTATTTTTTAGGTATAGGTCTTTATTTAGTTTTTATTATATTTTATTTTTATTTTAGGTATAGTTTTTGTTTGTTTTTATTTTATTTATCTTTTATTTTTTTAGTTTAGTTTAGGTTTTATTTATTTTAATTTAGTTTTATTTTTTATTTTTATTTTCTTTTTAGGTTTAGGTTTAGGTTTAGGTTTAATTTTTAGTTTAGGTTTTTATTTTATTTTATTTTGGTTTAGGTTTTTTTATTTATTTTATTTTCAGGTTTTATTTAGTTTAGGTTTAGGTTATTAGCTTTTTAGGGTTTAGGGTTTAGGGATAGTTGAGGGTTAAGGGTTAATGGTTTAGGCTTTAGGATTTAGGGGCTAAGTTTTATTTTTTAGGTTTACATTTTTATTTAGTTTTTATTTTATTTGATTTTAGGTTTATTTTATTTTTTATTTAGTTTAGTTTTATTTTTAGGTGTTTTTTTTTTGGTTCTATTTTATTTTTAGTTTAGTTTAGGTTTTATTTATTTTAATTTAGTTTATTTTTTTATTTTATTTTATTTTTTTGGTTTAGGTTTAGGTTTAGGTTTAGTTTTTAGTTTAGGTTTTTATATTATTTTATTTCTTATTTAATTTAAGTTTAGCTTTTTTTTATTTATTTTATTTAAAGGATTTACTTAGTTTAAGTTTAGGTTTTTAGGTTTTTAGGGTTTAGGGTTTAGGGTTTATAGTTTAGGGTTTAGAGTTTAGGGTTTAGGGCTTGGGGTTTAGGGTTTAGGGTTTAGGGTTGTAGGTTTTAGGGTTTTGGGTTTAGGGTTTACAGTTTAGGGTTTCGGGCTTAGGGTTTAGGGTTTATTTATTTATTTATTTATTTTTTTATTTTATTATTTTATTTTTTTTTTTTTAGTTTATTTATTTATTATTTTATTTATTTTTTTTTTATTATTTTATTATTTTTATTTTATTTATTTAGTTTATTTAGTTTATTTTTTATTTATTTATTTATTTTTATTTATTTTGGTTTATTTTTTATTATTTTTATTTATATTTTAGGTTTAGTTTTATTTTTTTTAGGTTTAGGTTTAGGTTTTATTTTTTTTTTTGGTTTAGGTTTAGGTTTTTTTTTATTTTTTGGTTTAATTTTTTAGTTTAGTTTTGGATTATTTTTTTATTTTATTTTATTTATGGTTTAGGTTTAGGTTTTTTAGTTTATTTTAGGTTTAGGTTCGACTTTTATTTATTTTAGTTTTTTAGGTTTTTTTTTTAGTTTAGATTTTTTTAGTTTAGTGTTTGGGTTTTATTTTTTATTTATTTTAAGTTTTATTTTTAGGTTTCTAGGTTTAGGTTTTATTTAATTTATTTTATTTTATTTTAGGTTTATTTTATATTTATTTTAGTTTTTTATTTTATTTAGTTTATTTTTTTTAGTTTAGGTTTTAATTTATTTATTTTATTAGTTTTTTATTTTTTTAGTTTATTTTCTTTTAGGTTTAGGTTTAGGTTTAATTTTTAGTTTAGGCTTTTATTTATTTTATTTTGGTTTAGGTTTTTTTTATTTATTTTATTTTTAGGTTTTATTTAGTTTAGGTTTAAGTTTTTAGCTTTTGAGAGTTTAGGGTTTAGGGTTAGTTGAGGGTTTAGAGCTTAGGATTTTTGATTTAGGGTTTAGGGTTTAAGGTTTATGGTTTAGGGTTTAGGTTTTAGGGTTTAGTGTTTTAGGGTTTAGGGTTTAGGGTTTCGAGTTTAGGGTTTAGGGCTTAGGGTTGTAAGTTTAGGGTTAGGGTTTTAGGGTTTAGGGTTTAGGTTTTACATTTTTTTATTTTAGTTATTTTTTTAGGTTTTGGTTTAGGTTTTATTTTTATTTTTTGGGTTTAGGTTTAGGTTTTTATTTTAATTTTTAGGTTTTATTTAGGTTTTATAGTATTATTTATTTTGGTTTAGGATTATTTTAGTTTATTTTATTTTTATTTAGGTTTAGGTTTAGTTTTTTTTAAGTTTAGGTTGGGTTTATTTATTTTAGTTTAGGTTTAGGTTTTATTTTTTATTTTAGGTTTAGATTTTTTTTTAGTTTAGGGTTTAGGTTTTATTTTTATTTGTTTTAAGTTTATTTTTAGGTTTATTTTTTAGTTTTAAGTTTATTTTAGTTTTTTAATTTATTTTATTTATTATTTTAGGTTTAGTTTTATTTTATTTTTTTTTAGTTTAGGTTTTATTTTATTTTATTTTAGTTTTAGTTTTATTTTCTTTTTTTGGTTTAGGTTTAGGTTTAATTTTTAGTTTAGGTTTTTATTATATTTAATTTTGGTTTTGGTTTCTTAATTATTTTGTATTTAGGTTTTATTTAGTTTAAGTTTAGGTTTTTAGCTTTTAGGGTTTTAGGTTGAGGTTAGTTGAGGTTTAGGGTTTAGGGTTTAGGATTTTTAAGGTTTAGGTTTAGGGTTTAGGTTTAGTATTTGGGTTTTTATTTAGGGTTTAGGGTTTAGGGCTTGGGCTTGGTTTTTAGGTTTAGGGTTTAGGTTTAGTTTAGGGTTTAGTTTTAGGGGTTTAGTTTAGGGTTTATGTTTTGGTTTTTTGAGAACAAATTCATATTCAACATTTCTTCTTTTTGATTTCATCAACCAAGTAACACACCAAGTTTAAGACACAAGGGATGACATAGATATAAAAATGAGCATGCAAAATCAAAACCCAGATAACTAGAAGTCTTATAAAGACATAGTTCATAAGTAGTAGATCGAATGGTCATTCTTGATTTCTAGTTCCCATCCACCTCGACCTCTCAGTAGGATCCACCCGTATAACCATCACTCCTCCCACCTCCATAATCCACCACCTCCATATCCACCACCTCAGATCCCCACCAACTGCGATGGCTGCCTCCACCTTCCTCCCTACTAGATCTAGGCTGAGCCTAGTTGATGGTGATGTTCTGTCTTTCATTCTTAGGTTTATTTTTAATTTATTTAGTTACTTTAGGTTTAGTTTAGGTTTGTGGTTTAGGGTTTAGGGTTAGGGTTTAGGGTTTAGGGGTAGGGTTTAGTTTATAGTTTAAGTTTAGGTTTAGGGTTAAGTTAGGGTTTAGGGTTTAGGGTTTAGGTTTTTTTAAATTAAGTAAAGCTGGAAAGTTTAGGTTTATTTGCTTATTTTTATTTATTTTAGTTTTATTTTATTTTTTTAGTTTAGTTTATTTATTTTAGGTTTTTTATTTTAGTTTATTTTTAGGTTTATGTTTAGGTTTATTTATTTTAGTTGAGTTTTATTTTTATTTTATTTTTATAGGTTTAGGTTTTATTTTTTTATTTTAGGTTTAGATTTATTTTTTTTTAGGTTTAGGTTTTATTTTAGGTTTATTTTAGGTTTTATTTTTAGTTTAGGTTTAGGTTTATTTTTATTTTATTTTATTTAGTTTAGGTTTAGGTTTAGGTTTTATTTATTTTGTTTAGTTTATTTTAGTTTAGGTTTAGGTTTATTTTATTTTGTTTATCTTATTTTTATTTTAGGTTTAGGTTTTAGTTTAGTATTTAGGTTTTATTTTTTTTTTAGTTTATTTTAGGTTTAGGTTTTATTTAGTTTTATTTTATTTTATTTTAGGTTTATTTTATTTTAGTTTAGTTTAGGTTTTTTTATTTATTTTATATTAGTTTATTTTATTATATTTTTTTTAGGTTTAGGTTTAGGTTTTTTTTATTTTAGACTGAATATTTGTGAACTCATTCATTATCAAGTCGAGCTATGTCGATGATCTCGTGGTCAAAAGTTGAAAGGAAGACCATCTCTTTGACTTGAGTAGTTTTGAAGTTAAGACAATTTAACCTCAAAATGAACCCCTTGAAGTGTGCATTGAGCGGTTTTGGAGAAATTCCTTGGCTTTGTTGTTGACACGGGAATCAAAATCGATCCATAGAAGATCAAATATTAGAAATGCCCATAAAGTTTAACTCAACTTCGGATCATTCAAAATGGTTGGCATATCTAAAATGCTTTATATCCAATCTATCGGAAGATGTCAACCATTCTCACCACTTGTTAGAAAGGATGCCAAGTTCAAGTGGGATAACAAGTGTGAGCATGCCTTGAAGACATCAGTAATATGATCATGATTCTAGCACCTATCAGGCGCGGTCATACTACACTAGGTTAGACAACTCCCTTGGTGCTTTGTTGGTCCAAACCAGCAAAGGGAAGGAAAACACTACTACCTCGGGTCTAATCCCTCAGGCTAATTATCCATTGAGAAGCATTGCTAACTTTAATATTTGCATCCCAAAATACACTACATGCTTCCTCATAAGGTGAACTTAATCTCTAGGATCAATCCATAGTATCTCATGACAGTGATCGGATGATTGGCATGATGGTTCATGATCTCTCTGGTTTGACATTACCTTTTCGTGCGTGAAAGGACAAATGCTAGTAGATTTCTTAGCAGTACACCCACTTCTTGCTGACTCTCCACTTAGTGATGTTCTCCCCGATGAATAATTCATTAACTTAGGGGATACTAGCATTCACCGCTAGGAGATGTACTTTGATGGTGTGGCTTCCTCTCAAGAGGAGAAGAATCACAATCTACTATTCCATGATAGGCAGGGGTAGGAATGTTTCTCATAACTCTAGATTGCGATGTGATGAGATTCTCATATCATCTGTCTAATCTTTGCATCAACAACAAAGCCGAATATGAGGCCCCGATTGCGGGTCTAGAGTTTGCCATTACTCTAAGCTTCTAGAACATCAACTTCTTTGGGGATTCTCAACTAATTATCAATCAAATCCTTTGGGTCCTATGGTTATAAAGCCCAAGCTCCATCACTACCACAAGTACACCATGATTCCTTGAGAGAATGCATAGCATTTCTTTATCTAAGCTTGCCAAGGAGTTGGCATATTAGGATGAGTCCATGGGTCCAAAATAGACAAGTCTTATCCCTTATTGATATTGAACTCATCAAAAGTAGTCTCTTGAAGGAGGTTGCCATTGCCAGAAGGAAGAGGAGTTAGATTGGAGGCAACCATTCATGGATTACCTAAATAAGGTAAACTACATCAGAGAGAAGTCCCAAGCCCATGAATGAGAGCACTTTCATATGCTATTGTGGATGGTGTCTTGTATTTCAATCATTTGTGATTATGTTGTTTAAACAAGCATGAAGCCCTTAAGATGCGTGGAGATTATGTGGACCAATTTGTCCAAGATGAAAGCCATGATCAGAGACTAGGATACTTGGCCATGATGATCAAAGATTGCATGGATATGGCTGATGCCAATGTCAAATACGGTGTGATCTACACCAACCACATTCTACATCTACATTGGCCTCATGGCCATTCAGTGATGGGGTACGATAGTGGTGGTTGATTGATCCTCCTTCTTCCAAGGGTCATTCATCTTGCTTATTGACTACTTTTCTAAATGGGTGAAGATGATTCCACTCAGAGGTCCATTCACATGTGCTCCAATTTTTTAGGAACCATATCATATATAGGTTTGAGTGCCTCGATGAATTATATTCGATAATGATGCATTCAAAACACGAAATGAACAACTTTGCTGAGACACAACATACATTGGTGATATTCTACCATCAACTACAGGAAAATGTCTTAATAGAAGCCTTCAACAAAACTCTCATCCAAATACTAAAGAAGACAAGTCGACATCAACAATAGTGGCATGAGCATTTAGTTGAAGCCTTGTAACGCACCATATAGAACTCAGCTCAATCTACTCCTTTTTCTTCTTAGTGTATGGGTCCAAAGCCATTCATTAGAAGTCCAACTCATCACTAAGGATATGGGTAAGATCATAGGCGAATGCGTAGTAAGATCAATGAAGCGGTTAGAAAAGCTTGAAGGTTTGGAGGGGATGCATGGGCATTCCAAAACCTCAGTTGTAAGCTAAAATGATTCAAACTCACAACAAGTTGGTTTGTTCTAGAGCTTTTCAAGTAGGAGAGATTATTTTAGTTAAGGAGACCGGTGTGTCATAAGATGGGAGGCAAGTTTGAACCCACTTGGGAAGGCCCTTTTGCCATAGAAGGCCTACTAAGAAGGATCTTATCAGCTTATTAATCATAAGGGAGAATGCCCAATGCTTCCAATCAATAGGCTCTACTTAAAAAATATTATAAATCATGTTTGAAAATAATTATCATCAATGAAAATTCCATTTCAAATTGAATCTCTTCCATGTTGAAAGTATTCTTATTTGGAATCTGCCACCACGTGTTTAGGGTAGGTGTAAGAAACACGGTTGCATCTTATCCTTCATCAACACAATAACACAAACTCACAAACATATAAAATAAACACATATCTTTTATTTGGGCTACTTTGAGTTGAGATAATGCTAAGCGGCACTCACTTTGCTCTAGGTTGGTGATGTGCTACCTAGTGTGTCATCAGTGGTCATCTTGCTTTGGAGGATGTAAGTTTTATATGCTTTCCCTTCTTACTAAGCCCACTTGATGTGCCTTGTTAGTTTAGTAGGCCTTACTGTGGCTGGTATACCTCATGTTGGCTTCATTTAAGAGGATGTGAGTCTCTACACTTTCTTCTTAGATTAGCCTTGACTTGGGTCAGTATATTTGAGGTTTAGGATAAGTCCCTAGTGTCTCCTTCCCTCTGCTTCAAGTCTGGTGTAGTCCTTCCTCGGGCTCCCTTGCTTAGTAGTCTCTAGGTCGGATGGTTGTTCCAGACAAACTATCACGATGATTCCTTGAAAAGTTGTAAGCCCACATGATTTCTTTCCGGTTGATCATTGCACACGCACCTTAGGTTGGTTGGTTCTCACTATCTTTGGATACACCACTCATGTTGAAGGATACACCTTAGGTTGGTTGGTTCTCGCACCTTAGGATACACTAGTCATGGCAGATGTAAGTTTCTTGCTTTCTCATTGAGTTGGCCACCATTTTACTAGGCTTAAGATAAGCCCCTAGCACACCTCCTTTGAGAACCATATTTGGATCATGTCCTTTGCACCCCATTTAGACACTACCGGTTACTATCAGTTAAACAATTCCCCTCTCCCAGTAACTAGCCATGTGGTTGGAGAACCTGTCTTGTGGATATGCAAATTCTCCCTTTGTCCATTAAATATTTGATAGATCAAGGCGATATAGCCCTTCGGTTGGTCCTTGCATCAACGGGTTTCGCAAAATATAAATAAAATATTTATTCACTTGTGGATTAGAAGCACACCCCGTGGTACCTTTTCCCAAGCGGTATCTTATCTTTAGGTGTGTCATCAAAACTCCCATAGGAATCTGACTACTCACGAGTTGATATAAGTCCCCAATGGTATTCACTCGGTAGTCACCATAAGTTTGGTTTGATTTGTTGTGCTACCAGCGGTCACCCAGGTTGTTCCTTGCTTTAGAAGATGTAAGTGCTACACTTCTTCCCTAACACAGAAACCCCTTAGGTTGGCTAGCTACATGGCAAGTAGACTATCCTTTTGCATTTGTAAATTTGAGATGATATAGCCCCTTCTCCATGGGTCCAAGGTCCATAAATTAAATCTATCAAATTTGACGAGCTCACATTCCCAATGGATATTCCCTCAATTTGAAATCAAACTAAACCAAATAAACCATATTAAATCACATGAAATTAAGATAAAATTATTCTTGACTACTTTTGAGTTGACATGAGTCCCTAGCGACATTCACTCAGTAGTCACCCTAGGCTAGGATCGATTCATTGTGCATCCAAGTCACCGATTATTCCTCACTTTGGAAGATGTAAGTATCTTTGCCTTCTTCCAAACATAGTTGCACAAACAACTTAGGTTGGTGGCTCTACCCGTAGATATCCTTTTGGATTTTATAAACTTGAGGTAGGTCAAAGGCGATATATTACCTTCTCGGTGGGTCCATTGCACACGGTCCATACATTAACTCAAATTAAATTGAACCCAATATTGATTTTCCCAGAGTTAAATCACACCCTTCTCCTGGAGCCCCAAATCATATATAAATAAGTCAAGCAAACAAATCAAATTCAAAACCACTTTTGAGTGGAGCCAAAATTAAACCAACTCCCCTAGAGTCTAAATCAAAGAAATCCAACCAAACTCTTATCCCAGACATACACACACATCTATAAAATCAAACTCAAATCCTATTCCTAGATAGCCCAAACTTGTTCTCCCTAGTGAAGGTTCATATACAATCCCAGTGAACTCAATCCATATATGTCTCCACATCAATTAAAACAAAACAAATTAAATTTGATTTGATCTTAATCCTTAGTGGATTATAGATTCTTATCCCTAGCAGATCTTCTTTCCACAAATCATATAATCAAAACAAATTTAAATCTTATCCCCAGCAGATTTGTTTCTTCTATGATCTCAACATAGACCCTCACATGTCATGTAATGTGATGCATGTGTGATCCCTCTCCATGTCCTTGACATGGAAATCTCATCAAATCTTATTTCTTCTCTTATGCACACCTTTAATACTTCAAAAAAGCTAACAATGTATTCATTCAAATTACATCATCTATAACATTGTAATCAACATTTTATGATTTGTGATGTTGCAAGCTCAAACTAACTATACAATATCATGCTAAACATATTATAGTGTGAATTAACACACTATATTATATTATAAAATATGATGTTATATTATAATTTCCTATTATATAATATATTGTCTAACATTACACCTCATTAGAATCACTTAAAAGGAACAAATAAAAACTTTTCTCAAAATATGAATAATGTTCATTTTGGATGTAAAATTATTATTTTTTCTATTCGAAATGGTACAAAATAGCATAATTTTGGTGTTGCTTCTTGGTGTGTGCTATGAATTTGGCCAAATTCTTCCATCTCAACTTCAAATTAACATTTTTGTGAGTTTTGACCCAATCTATTATAACAAAAGTAAAACATACTAAAATGTACAATAACATTTAGTAACACACCACCACATTCATATATATGTGAAGTTATATTGTTATGAACATTATATTTTAATATGCTTTCATATAATATATTATCTTACATTACACCTTAAAATGAATTACTTTAAGCAAAAAAATTATAAAATTTGGTTGAAAAATGAACATTTATTTTGGATGCAAAATTCCATTCTTTTGATGAAATGACACACCATAGCACACCCCCAATGATGTTCCTGAAAGCTTACCTTAAATTTGGCCAAATCCATCATCTTATACTATAAATTAGTATTTTTATGAATTATACCAGTACAAACTCTACTACATCATATTATAACAAACTAAAATATGTTAAATAATAAATAGTAATACATAATAGTATGCTATAATGCATGATGCTATATACTATGTTATGGCATCCTATATTATACACTATAACATATTATATTATATTATATTGCATCACATCACAAGGGATTTCTTAAGATAAAAATCATAAAATTAGTCTAAATAATAAATAACTATATATTTTAGTTGTATCACTTACATATTTTAAATGGAAGCAATATATTATGATGCCATGCTCTATTATGAATTTGGCCAAATTCCACCATTTTAAAGTCTAAATCAAAATTTTTATAAATAATGCTAACATAGGATTGGCATGATTGTAAAATACTAAAGAATTTAAAATGTGTAGAACAATATATTATGATATATGATGTTATACTATGCTACAACATATAATATTTATTTTGTACATAAAATCTTACTTTTAGACTACAAGTTGACACCTTTGGTACTACTAACCTAATTCCACTTCAAATTTAACAAATTTCATCATCGATTTATTAAATAAATATTTTTTTATATTAATATTAATATAGACAATACCATAATATACTAAAACATTTTAAAACATTATATAACATCCAAAAACACATCACTACATGCTCAAATAAATGATGCTACATTATATAATATATGGTATTATAATATGATTTATGTAAGGTTTAGGGTATTCAAATCTCTAACAGTAAATGGAAAGTCTCTTGAAGACATTTTCTTTAGCTACCATAACTATGTTAAGATTAGGTCATTCATTAGATCTACTCCTAATGACATCTTTATTCAAGGTCTAGGGTTTAGGGTTTAGGGTTAGGGTTTATGGTTAGTTTAGGGTTTAGGGTTTAGGGTTAATTTATGGTTTAGGGTTTAGAGTTAGCTTAGGGTTTAGGGTAGGATTTAGGGTTTGGGGTTTAAGGTTTAGGGTTATAGGTTATAGGTTATAGGTTTTAGGATTTTTATGGTTTTAGGGTTTAGTTTAGGGTTTAGGGTTTTAGGTTTTAGGGTTTAGGTTTTAGGGTTTAGGGTTTAGGGTTTAGGGTTTAGGTTTTAGGTTTTAGGTCTAGGGTTTAAGTTTTAGTTTAGGGTTTAGGGTTTAAGGTTTTTTTAATGGAGAACTAATTTAGATTCAACATTTCATATTTTTGATTTCATCAACCAAGTAATACCTTAAGTTTTTTAAGACAAGCAACATAGATAGAAAATGAGCACCCATAGAGCAAATCAAAATCCTAGATAAGTAGAACCATCTCTATAAAGACACTTCCATAGCAACATATCATATCAACTATTCTTGGTTTCTTGGTTCCCATCGAACCACCCCGCCTCTCAGTGGCGAGATCCTCCATAATTTCCTTGATTTCTCCCTCCACCACCACCATGTATGTCCATCACTCCTCCCACCTCCACCCACTGCTCGACCACCACCTCCATATCCACCGGACCTCAGATCCCCACCACCCTTGATAATCACCCCACCTTTGCCTCCACCTAGATCTAGACTGAGCCTGGTTGATGGTGATGTTCTTTGTCAAGGTTCTACCCATTCTTAGGGTTTAGGGTTAGTTTAGGGTTAGTTTAGGGTTTAGGGTTTGGGTTTAGGGGTTTAGGGATGTTTAGGTTTTTTAGGGTTTAGGTTTAATGTTTAGGGGTTTAGGTTTAGGTTTAGGTTCAGGTTTTGGGTTTAGGGTTTAGGGTTTAGTTTTAGGTTTAGGTTTATGTTTAGGTTTAGGTTTAGGGTTTAGGGTTTAGGTTTATTTATTTTAGTTTTGGTTTCCTATTTTTATTTATTATTTAGGTTTAGGTTTAGGTTTATTTTTTAGTTTAGTTTTATTTTAATTTTGTTTTTTAGGTTTAGGTTTAAGATTTTATTTTATTTTTCTAGGTTACGATTTTAGGTTTTATTTTTTAGTTTAGGTTTAAGATTATTTTTAGTTTATTTCATTTTATTTAGATTAGTTTAGGTTTAGGTTTAGTTTATTTTAGATTTAGGTTTAGGTTTTTATTTATTTTAGCTTAGTTTATTTTAGTTTAGGTTTGGTTTATTTTATTTTATTTTTATTTTTTAGGTTTAGGTTTTTTTTTTTTTTGGTTTAGGCTTTATTTTTTTTTATTTTATTTTTTTTGGTTTATTTTTTAGGTTTAGGTTTTATTTAGTTTTTTATTTTATTTTATTTTAGGTTTTATTTTGGTTTAATTTTTATTTTATTTAGGTTTTTTATTTTTTAGTCTAATTTAAGTTTTTATTTATTTTATTTTTATTTTTTTTTATTTTATATTTTATTTTCTTTTTAGGTTTAGGTTTAAGTTTAAGTATTAGTTTATGTTTTTATTTTATTTTATTTTTTTGATTTTAATTTAGTTTAGGTTTTTGTATTTATTTTATTTTTAAGTTTTATTTAGTTTAGGTTTAGGTTTTTAACTATTTAGGGTTGAGGATTTAGGGTTAGTTTATAGTTTAGGGTTTGGGGTTTAGGGTTTAGGATTTAGGGTTTAGGGTTTAGGGTTTAGGGTTTAGGTTTTAAGTTTTAGTTTAGGTTTAAGGTTTTTTTAATAGAAAAATTGATTCAACATTTCTTCTTTTGATTTCATCAAGTAGCACCCCAAGTTTTCTAAGAGATAGCGACATAGATAAAAAATGAGCACCAATAGAGCAAATCAAAATACTAGATAAGTAGAACCATCTCTACTATAAAGACAGTTTCATAATGCGATTGATCGACCATTCTTTATTTCTCGGTTCCCATTAGAACCAACCCCACCTCTCAGTGGCGAGATCACCATCATATCCCGATCTCTCCTTGACACCACCACATTGTAACCTCCTCCTCCCACCTCCATAACCACCATTGCCACCACCTCCATATCCACCACATCTAGATTCTCCACCACTTTGATAATCCTTTTCGGCCTCCACACCATGAGATTTAGACTAGCCTAGTTGATGATGATGTTCTTCTATCAAAGTTCTGCCTATTCTTAAAATTTAGGGTTAGTTTAGGGTATAGGGTTAAGGGTTTGTTTAGGGTTTAGGGTTTAGGTTTAGTGGTTTTTAGGTTTAGTTTAGGTTTGGGGAGGTTTAGGGTTTTAGGTTTTTGGGGGTTTAGGTTTAGGTTTAGTTTAAGTTTAGGGTTTAGGTTTAGGGTTTAAGGTTTAGGGTTTGGGTTTAGGGTTTGGTTTTAGGGTTTAGGTTTAGGGTTTTGGGTTTAGGGTTTAGTTTGGTTAGTTTTATGGTTTATGGTTTAGGGTTTATGATTTAGGATTTAGGGTTTAGGGTTTTTTTTAAAATTAAGTAAACAGTAGGTTTATTTATTTGTTTATTTTATTTATTTGAGTTTATTTTATTTTTATTTTTGGTTTATTTTTATTTATATTTAGTTTAGTTTATTTATTTTAGGTTTATTTATTTTAGTTTATGTTTTTTTATTTTAGTTTATTTTTTAGGATTTATTTTTTTGTTAAGTTTTATTTTATTATTTTTTTAGGTTTAAGTTTTTTTTTTATTTTAGGTTTAGGTTTAAGTTTTATTTTATTTTTTTTGGTTTAGGTTTTAGGTTTTATTTTAGGTTTATTTTTTAGGTTTTATTTTTTAGTTTAGGTTTAGGTTTATTTTTAGTTTATTTTATTTTATTTAGTTTAGGTTTAGGTTTAGGTTTAGTTTAGTTTAGGTTTAGGTTTAGGTTTTATTTATTAGTTTAGTTTATTTTAGTTTAGGTTTAGGTTTATCTTATTTTTTATTTTATTTTAGGTTTAGGTTCTTTTTTTAGTTTATGGTTTAGTTTTATTTTATTTATTAGGTTTTAGGTTATTTTTTAGGTTTAGGTTTTTATTTATTTTAGGTTATTTATTTTATTTTATTTTTTTTTATTTTATTTAAGTTTTTATTCTTAGGTTTATTTATTTTTTTGGTTTAGTTTAGGTTTTATTTATTTTCTTTTAGTTTATTTTATTTTTTTTATTTTTTTATTTTTTTTGGTTTAGGTTTAGGTTTTAGTTTACATTTTTTTTATTTTAATTTATTTAGGTTTAGGTTTTATTTATTTTATTATTAGGCTTTATTTAGTTTAGGTTTATGATTTTAGGTTTTAGGGTTTAGGGTTTGGGGTTTAGGGTTTATAGTTTAAGGTTTAGGGTTTAGGGTTTAGGGTTTTAGGGTTTAGGGCTTAGGTTTAGGGTTTAGGGTTTAGGGTTTATTATTTAGGCTTTAGAGTTTAGGGTTTTTAGTGTTTATGGGTTTAGGGTTAGGGTTTAGAGTTTAGGGTTTAGGCTTTAAGGTTTAAGATTTTAGGGTTTAGGGTTTAGGGTTTCGGTTTAGTTTAGGGTATAGGGTTTAGGGTTAGTTTAGGATTTAGAGATTAAGGTTTGAAGGTTTAGGGTTTTGGGTTTAGGGTTTAACTTTTAGGGTTTAGAGTTTAGGGTTTAGGGTTTAGGGATTAGGTTTAGGGTTTAGGTTTAGGGTTTAGGATTTTTTTAATTAAGTAAATTGGTAGTTTTAGTTTTATTTAGTTTATTATTTATTTATTTTAGTTTATTAGATTTTTTTTTTTTATTTAGGTTTATTTTTATTTTTATCTAGTTTAGTTTATTTATTTTTATTTTAGTTTAGGTTTTATTTTAGTTTATTTTTAGGTTTAGGTTTAGCTTTATGCATATTTTTCATTTAGTTTATTTTATTTAATTTTTAGGTTTTGGTTTTATTTTTTATTTTAGGTTTTGGTTTAGGTTTAGGTTTTGTTTATATTTTTTTTAGGTTTTAGTTTTATTTTAGGTTTAATTTTAGGTTTTATTTTTAGTTTTTAGGTTTATTCTTAGTTTATTTTATTTTATTTTAGTTTAGTTTAGGTTTTATTTATTTTATTTTAGTTTAGTTTTATTTTTTTATTTTGTTTACTTTTAGGTTTTAGGTTTAGGTTTAGCTTTAGGTTTTAGTTTTGGTTTTTTTTAATTTTATTTTTTATTTGATTTAGGTTTAGGTTTATTTATTTATTTTATTTAAAGGTTTAATTTAGGTTTAGGGTTTAGGTTTTTTAGGTTTAGGGTTTAGGGTTTAGGTTTATGTATTTTTTTAGGGTTTAGGGTTTAGAGTTTTTTTTTAATAAAACCAGGAGAATTTTATTCAAGAAAGGATTAAGGTCTAGGAGGGATAAAACTCAAGACTACACTCAAGAGCTACAATCAACCTAGAGAAAATCCCCAAACTAATACAGAAGAAAAATAAAACCTAAACAAAGAAACTAATAAGCAAAACAAAGAGAGAATAAGACCACAAAGGGAGAGAGATCAGAATCCACATCAGATGACACACAGGAAAAGAAACCTGCAAAGAAAAATGAAACACAAATCAAAAAAAGAAAGAACAAGAATGAGCAAGAATGAAAGTAGAAGAGGAGAAGAAAGGAGAGGCTCAGCTTAGTTATAGAAAAAGGGGTAAAATTTGTGAGCGAAACTTCAAAAGAAGGGTTACAATCACAAAAGGCTAAAAAAAAAGAAGAAAACATCTAGCCATCACTCCAACAAACCTAGAGAGAGAACCGACCAAGTAGTAGAGCAAAAAGCTAATCAAATAGGAGAAGCAACCATAGAAAGAGGACATGCTAAGTAAATCTAACATAAGGCAAACTAGCTTTATCTAAGTTAGAAAGGTCTCTTAATTTCTTAGGAATATTATCATTTGAAAATAAAGTAAAATTAGGAGATTACCCCCCAAATCTAAAAAAGCAGTACAAGCATATTCTTCTCTCAAAATATGAGTCATCTTAAAAGAGAGCTTAGAAATAATAGTTTTAATATTCCTAAGTAAATAGAAAAGTTCAGCATTACCCTTGTGATTAGAGTTGATCATAGTAACAACCATCTGACATCGATTCCAACCAAATGGAAAGAAAATTCCCCTCAAACAAAGCTTAAGAGCATGATAAACAACCATCAATTAGTATAATAATAGAAGTAGTAGAGAGAGAAGAAAAAGCAGATAATACTCCCAAGATTATTGAAAAATACCACCACAAGACTTGTTAAGTGCAATAGAGCCATCAAATTTTAATACAACAATTAAAAGGATTAATCTTGTAATGATTTTATAAGGAGGCAAGTACTAATAAGGAAACTTAATACCCAATTTGGAAGCAACAAGCTTCCAACCTCTAAAATTAGCACCATTAAGTAGCACAACCTTATGTAAATAAATTTTTATGTCTCTGGTCCTAGCAATAACCCTCTTTTGATTCATAGGCACATTTCGGTGTTTAGCATCATTTCTGTCAAACCAAATAAACCAAATCAAAGTAACATCCACAACAATTTTGATATGCCCTTTGATAGTATTAAGAAAGTAAGAGCTAAGGACATTAAGTTAAAATTACCATTAAAGAACTAAGGTTGAATAAGTCCTCATACCAATTCTAAATTTTAGAGGCAATAGCACCATTAACAAATACATGACTAACATTCTCAATATGAAAACAACACAAATTTAGAATGAAGATAAAATCCTTTATCAAAAGTAAAAATCAACAACAATAAAACTCCTTAAAATTCTCCATACAAGAATACAATAAGAGGTAGGAATAATGTTATTCCAAATCTTTAAAAAGATAGGAGAAGAGGGTTTATTATCTCTAATATGGTGCCAGGTATCTTTAAATGAAAAATCACCATTACTAGAAATTTTGTAAAGAACATGATCAGAAGTGATACCATCAATAGGAATCTTGATGATTTTATTACAAATGGAAACAAGAAACAAGTCATACAAAAGAGACTGATTCCAATCACCATTTAAAATAAAATGATTAACTTTTAAGAAGTAGTAGAATGAGTATTAAGCATAGAGTCAAGTAGAGAATCCCCATCCAGTTATCTTGCCAAGAAGAGAGGAGACTATTGATAGAAAATGAGAGGTTGCTTGCCATTTAATAGCACAAAGGCACTTCCAAACAATAGAATCACCATGTTTATAGCTACAAGTTAAAGGATGCTTACCTTTGTATTTATAATTCATAAAATTAGCCCAAGACTAACATTCTTTCTAAAATTCCACCAAAGTTTATAAGAAATATTGGTGGAATCCAACAAGACACACCCAAGACCACCTTCAAATAAAAGTACCACATGTTAGACCAAGAAGCCCAATGAAGCCTTTTGGCCAAGGTCTAGAGCCCCAAAAAAATTTATTAAAAGCCTTTCAATCGAGTAATAACAAGAGAAGTAGGAACAATATTAAGCAACAAATAAAAGGAAGAGAGTAAAGAATACTTTTAATACCAATTAATCTACTACTAAAAGATAAAAAATGAAATTCAAGGGTAGAAATCTTATTATGAATATTTTGGATGACCTCATCAAAAAGGTGAGTCCTCTTAGGACCACAGTATAAAGGAGAACCTAAATACTTGATAGGAAGAATTGATGAGAAAATCAGTAATATCCTTTATTTTTTATTATGAGCAAAAGAAAGGAGGAGATAAAATAGCTTTTAGTACTAATCAAGAGGCCACTTTCCTTTTCAAAATTATTCAAAAAAACCTTCAATTTTTTAACATATTATAATGAGGCATTACAAAATATAATGAAGTCATTAGTAAAACTTAAGTGAAATGGAGAAAAGAGGGTCACCTACCTTGGGAGGACTTAAAGAAGCCAAAGTTTTCACCATTAATAACTAAAGATAACCAAACAATGCCAATGATATTATTAACCAAAGAGATAAATTTTGTAGAGAAACAAAATAAAGAAAGAATGCTCTTAAGAAAATCCCAAGAAATGTTATCATAAGCTTTGGTAATATCAAGCTTGAAAAGTAAATTTCCACCTCTAGTTTTCACATTTAAGTCATGAATTAGTTCTCATGCAAGCAAGATGTTGTCAGAGATAGTCCTACCTTTCACAAAGCCAGTTTGATTAGGACAAATAATCTTAGGAAGAAATTTACCAAGCCTACTAGTCAGAATTTTAGAAATTAGTTTATTAAAAAAATATAAAGACTAATAGGTCTAAAATCATTCCAAAAATTAGGATTATCTTTCTTGGGAATAAAACAATATTAGTGGAAGTGAAGTATTTAGGAATAGAATTCCCAAGAAAGAAATCCTTCATAGCATTAACAAGATCAGATTTAATAATAAACCAAGCTTTTTGAAAGAATAAAGTAGAGTAGCCATCCGACCCTGCAATAGAATCAACATTCATACCATTAAGAATATTAAAATTTCCTTGAAGGAGGCAACCAAGTAATCATTATCCTCGAGACATAAGAGAAGGAATGATAGAGGGGTTAGATAACTGATCAAGTTGATAATTTTTATTTAAAAGATCTTTAAAATAGTTAATAGTAGAAGAGAAAATATCCTCTTTTTTGGTAATCCAAGAACCATCAGAATTCTTGATTTTATGAATCCTCCCAAGAACTCTCCTTTTCATAATCAAAGCATGAAAATATTTTGTTTCTTTCCCCGTCAGAAAGATGTTTAGAAGTAGCCTTTTATCTCTAGTAAGTCTCTTCCATATCTTGAAACTTAGTGAGGTTATCTTTAGCTTCAACAAGGTTAGAGCAAAAAAAGAATCATTCATGACAAGTTCTTCCAAATCTTTCACTATTGTTCCATGTTCTTGATATTATTAAAAGATTTTGAAATAGTTTCCATTCCATTAATATGGTGCTTAAGCCTTTTGAATTTAAGCCAAAATCTCTTCATACAAAAAAAAAATCATCTGGAGCAAGGGGCATGCCAATTAGAAGAAATAACATCAAGAAAATTGCTATCTTGTAACCACATATTTTGAAAATGAAATTTTTAGTGACATTATTATTATGAACATCATCTTTAATGGAAATCAAAAAGAAACATGATCAGAGAGTTACTAAAATGTTCAATGGAAGTCAAAGACCAATGGTTTAACCAAAAACTATTAAATAATTCACGATCCAAAACATTGCCAAAGTCTATGATTATTCCAAGTAAACTAAGAGCCAATAGAACTAACATGAGATGTAGCCATAGTTACTTCATTTGTAAAATTAAATAGACCCACATATGAAGAAATTGATGATTAACAAAATGTATCCAAAAATTAGGCAAAGCAATCCAAAGCACTATAGGAATTCTTCTTGAATGTCAAAAATGGAGTCCATTAAGACACATTTGACAATTTTTAACATAAAAAGATTGATGAGAAAATTTGGCTATAATCAAGATCATTAGATAACTTTATGAGGACATGATGACCATCCAAAAACCAACTAAAAAACATTATAGCTTTAAATCATGAAAGAAAAACTGAATATCTTCCATAATTCAGGAAAAGAAAATTTACCAATCAGTAAAGGCATAGGTGAATGAGTTTCTCATATCTATTAACACATTATAGCCAACATTAAAAGTTGTATGAACAAAATTAACTACAAATTTGGGGAGGTTGAAGCATCATTAGAAAAAGGCATCTTTAAAGGATTTAGAAGAAGAAAACTTGATTTACCCAAGAAATCATCAACCTAGGAGGAGAAACTTAATCATTTTAATAAAGTTGAAGGGTAATTGACCAAAACAAGATCGAAAGCCTTAAAAATCCTTAATGAAACCACAAAGAGACAAGAAAAAATGGGTTTTGAATCACATTGTCTAAAGAAGGGGAGGCATCAAAGGGTTTTGGTTTAGGTTTTTATTATTATTATTAGTTTTTATTAGTTATTGGTTATTAGTTTTAGTTTATTAGGTTATTAGTTCTTTGGTTTAATTATTGTTATTAGGTTAGTTATTTGTTACATTTTAGTTGTTTTATTTTATTAGTTTATACATTATTTTTTATTATTTTTATTATTGGTTTAGTTTAGTTATTAGTTATTATTAGTTATTAGTTGGATTGTATTTATTATTATTTAGTTTTGTTATTTATTAGTTGTTATTAGATTTAGTTTAGTTAGTTAGTTATTATTGGTTATTATATTTGTGTTATTAGTTATTATTTATTAGTTATATTTATTAGTTATTATTAGTTATTATTTAGATTATTGTTATTAGTATTGAGTTCAATTGGTTATTATTTGATTAGTTATTGGGATATTATTAGTTATTATTAATTATTGGGTATTTTAATTATATATTATTGGTTATTAGTTATTATTAGTTGGTTATTTTATTATTTTATTAGTTATTGTTTACTTTATTATTAGTTAGTTATTAGGTTTTATTATTAGTTATTAGTCTATTAGTTATTTATTAGTTATTAGTTATTAGTTATTTGTTATTATTAGTTATTTTGTTATTAGTTATTTTTAGTTATTATTATTAATATTTATTGGATTTATTGGTTAAATTTATTAGAATTATTAGTTATTAGTTATTAATATTAGTTATTTATTAGTTTTATTAATTATTAGTTTTTTAGTTATTATGAGTTTTAGTTTTTAAGTTTGGTTATTTGTTATTAGTTATTTATTATTATTATTTATTATTTATTTGTATTTTTACTTTATTTTGTGGGTTATTTTAGTTATTATTAGTTATTTGGTTATTTTATTAGTTTATTATTATTAGTTTATTAGTTATTAAGTTTTAGTTATTATTAGTTATTAGGTGTAGTTATTTATTAATTATTAGTTAGTTATTATTAATTATTAGTTTTTATTATTAATTATTAGTTATTAGTAATTTGCTATTAGTTATTAGTTATTATTAGTTATTATTAGTTACTATTAGTTATTTATCAGTTATTAATAGTTTTATTAGTTAGTTATTAGTTATTAGTTATTTATTTAATTTAGTTTTATTAGTTAGTTTAGTTATTAGTTAGTTATTATTATTAATTTTATTATTATTATTAGTTTATTGTATTGGTTTAATTATTAGTTTAGGTTATTATTATTGGTATTAATATTATTATATTATTATTAGTTATTAGTTATTTATTATTATTAGTTATTTGTTATTAGTTAGTTAGTTTATTATTATTGGTTATTGTAGTTATTATTATTTGTTTAGTTATTGGGTTTTGGTTATTAGTTATTTATTATTTATTAGTTAATATTGGTTTATTGGTTGGTTTATATTATTATTTTATTGGTTATTAGTTAGTTATTATTATTGGTTATTTAGTATTAGTTGGTTATTATTGTTTATTAGTTATTAGTTATTAGTTATTAGTTTTATTAATTTTTAGGTTTTTAGTTAGTTATTATTATTAGTTATTATTAGTTTAATTATTAGTTATTAAATATTATTAGTTTATTTATTGGTTTTTTTATTATTGTAGGTTTTGATTTAGTTGGTTATTATTTATTGGTTTATTATTAGTTTATTTATTAGTTATTATTAATTTTATTTTTATTAGTTATTTGGTTTATTATTAGTTTATTAGTTTATTATTAGTTATTATTTAGTCTTTTAGTTTATATATTTGGTAGGTTTATTATTAGTTATTATTATTTGTTATTTGTTATTATTATTAGTTTAGTTATTAGTTATTATTATTGGGTTATTGGTTTATTAGTTAGTTATTTAGTTATTAGTTTATTAGTATTATTACTTTATTGGTTATTAGTTTTATTTTATTAGTTTTAGGTTTTAGTTATTGTGGTTATTTTTATTAGTTAGTTTAATAGTTTATTGGTTTTATTATTATTGTTAGTTATTATTATTAGTTGTAGTTATTAGGTTTATTTAGTTGGTTTGGTTATTATTGGTTATTAGTTTATTTAGTTATTAGTTATTATTACTTGGTTTATGGTTATTATTATTATTAGTTATTAGTTATTATTGTAGTTGGTTATTATTATTGGTTTATTAGTTATTTCATTTTTATAAGTCATTACTTATTATTAGTTATTATTAGTTATTATTATTAGTTATTTTTATTATTAGTTAATATAATTGTTATTATTAGGTTATTAGTTAATTTATTGGTTATTTAGTTATTATTAGTTTATTATTGGTTTTATTATTGGTTTGGTTTATTGGTTAATGGTAATAGTTATAGTTATTATTATTAATTTTATTATTAATTATTATTGGTTATTAGTTATTTGGTTATGAGTTATTGGTATTATTTAGTTATTATTAATAGTTATTAGTTGCTAAGTTTAATTTGGTTTTTAGTTTGGTTTGGTTATTAGTTGGTTATTATTATTATTTTGTTTATTGGTTTATTTATTTTATTTTATATTACTAGTTAGTTATTATTGGTTTATTATTATTAGTTATTATTAATTTATTTTATTTTATTTTTTAGTTTAGTTTGTTTATTTATTTATTTTATTAGTTTATTTAGTTATTGGTTATTATTTATTGGTTATTAGTAGTTAGTTATTATTATTATTTTATTAGTTATTAGTTAGTTTATTGGTTATTAGTTTAGGTTATTAGGTTAATTTCTATTATTAGTTAGTTTTATTATTATTTATTAGTTATTAGTTATTAGTTATTATTTATTAGGTTATTAGTTATTATTATTATTAGTTACTTAGTTAATTAGTTTATTATTAGTTATCAATTTTTATTATTAGTTATTAGGTTATTAGTTAGTTTATTATTAGGTTTAAGGTTTAGGGTTTAGGGTTTGGGGTTTAGAGTTTAGGGTTTAGGGTCGTAGGTTTTAGGGATTAGGGTTTAGGGTTTTGGATTTATGGTTTGGGGTTTAGAGTTTTAGGGTTTAGGGTTTATAGTTTATGGTTATAAGGTTTAAGGCTTTAGGGTTTAGGTTTTAGGGTTTAGGGTTTAGAGTTTTTTTTTTATTTTTTAATTTGTTCAATTTTTTTAAATTTTTTAAATTAAGAAAACTATTATGTTTAGGTTTTAATTTAGTATATTTAGTTTACTTTTTATTTATTTTAGTTTACTTTTTTTATTTAGGTTTATTATTTATTTTTACTTAGTTTAATTTACTTATTTTAGATTTATTTATTATTGGTTTTGGTTTATTTATTTTTTTAGTTTAGTTTTTTATTTTAGTTTATTTTTAGGTTTTGGTTTAGGTTTATGCTTATTTTATATTTAGTTTATTATTTTATTTTTTTAGGTTTGGTTTAATTTTTTTATTTTTAGGTTAAGGTTTAGGTTTTTATTTTTATTTTCTTAGTTTTAGGTTTTAGGTTATTTTAGGTTTAATTTTAAGTTTTATTTTTTCATTTAGTTAGGTTTATTTTATTTAGTTTAAGGTTTAAGTTTAGTTTATTTTAAGTTTATGTTCAGGTTTATTTAGGTTTATTTTTTAGGGTTAGGTTCTTATTTAGTTTTTATTTTATTTTATTTTAGGTTTTTTTATTTAACGTTTAGTTTTAATTTTAGTTATGTTTTTCTCTTAAGTTTATTTTATTTTTTAATTTAGTTTAGGTTTTTATTTGTTTTATTTTAGTTTAGTTTTTATTTTTTATTTTATTTTATTGTTACATTTAGGTTTAGGTTTTGGTTGTAGTTTAGATTTTTATTTTATTTTATTTTTTTATTTTATTTAGGTTAAGGTTTTTATTTATTTTATTTTTACATTTTATTTTGTTTAGGATTAAGTTTTTAGGTTTTTAGGGTTTAGGGTTTGGTGCTTAGGGTTTAGGGTAATAGGTTTTAGGGTTTAGAGTTTAAGGTATAAGGTTTTGGGTTTTAGGGTTTAGGGTTTAGGGTTTAGGGTATGGTTAGGGTTTAGGGTTGTAAGTTTAGGGATAGTTTAAGGGTTTAGGGTTTACGATTAGAGTCTTTTTGTATTTTTTTAATTTTATTTTTTAAAAATTATGTAAAGTGATACGCTTAGGTTTATTTAGTTTATTTAGTTTATTTTTTATTTATTATTATTTATTTTATTTTAAGAATATTTAGGTTTATTTTTATTTTTATTTAGTTTAGTTTATTTATTTAAGGTTTATTTATTTTAGTTTAGGTTTTTTATTTTATTTAATTTATTAGGTTTAGGTTTATGATTATTTGTTAGTTTAGTTATATTTTTATTTTATATTTTATGTCTAGGTTTTATTTTTTATTTTTAAGTTTAGGTTTAGGTATTTATTTTATTTTTTATGTTTATGTTTTAGGATTTTATTATAGGATTATTTTTAGATTTTATTTTTTAGCTTAGGTTTAGTTATATTTTTAGTTTATTTTATTTTATTTATGGCTTAGGTTTAGGTTTTTATTTTAGTTTAGGGTTTAGGTATTCATTTTATTTATTTTTAGGTTAATATTTTAGGTTTAGGTTTTTATTTAGTTTTTACTTTATTTTATTTGGGTTTATTTTATTTTTATTTTAGGTTTAGTTTTATTTTACTTAGGTTTTTTATTTTTAGGTTTGTTTTATTTTTTTAGTTTAGTTTAGGTTTTTATTTATTTTATTTTAGTTTAGTTTTTTTTAAGTTTAGGTTCAGGCTTTAGTTTAGGTTTTCATTTTATTTATTTATTTTTTGATTTAGGTTTAGGTTTACTTATTAATTTTATTTTTACATTTTCTTTAGTTTAGGTTTAGGTTTTTATGTTTTTAGGTTTTTAGGGTTAAGGGTTTAGGGTTTTATGTTTAGGGTTTGGGGTTTTGGGTTTAGGGTTTAGGGTTATAGGTTTTAGGGCTTAGGGTTTCGTTCACAGTTTAAGGTTTAAAGTTTTAGGGTTCACGGTTTAGGGTTTAGGGTTTAGGGTTTGGGGTTTTAGGGTTTAGAGTTTAGGGTTTAGGGTTGTAGGTTTAGGGTTTAGGGTTTTTTTTATTTGTTTTATTTTTATTATTTTATTTTATATTTTTAAATTAAGAAAATTGGTAGGTTTATGTTTTTATTTAGTTTATTTAGTTTATTTTTTATTTATTTAAGTTTATTCTATTTTTTATTTTTATTTAGTTTAGTTTAATAATTTTAGGTTTATTTATCTTAGTTTAGGTTTTTTATTTCGGTTTATTTTTTAAGTATAGTTTTAGGTTTATGCTTATTTTTTAGTTTAGTTTTATTTTTATGTTTTTAGGATTAGGTTGTATTTTTTTATTTTTAGGTTAACGTTTAGGTTTTTATTTTATTTTTTTAGGCATGGGCTTTAGGTTTTTATTTTAGGTTTATTTTTAAGTTTTATTTTTAGTTTAGGTTTATCTTTATTTTTAGTTTATTATATTTTATTTAGTTTTAGGTTTAGGTTTATTTTATTTTAAGTTTAGGTATAGGTTTTATTTATTTTATTTTTGTTTATTTTAATTTAGGTTAAGATTTAGTTTAGTTTGTTTATGTTAGTTATAGGTTTTTTATTTTAGTTTAGGGTTTAGGTTATATTTTTTATTTAATTTTGGATTTATTTTTTAAGTTTAGGTTTTTATTTAGTTTTTATTTTATTTTATTTTTGGTTTATTTTATTTTTATTTTATTTAACTTTTTTCTTAGGCTTATTTTATTTTTTTTAGTTTAGTTTAGGTATTTATATGTTTTATTCTAGTATAGTTTTTATTTTTTTATTTTAATATTACATTTAGGTTTAGGTTTAGGTTTTATTTTAGGTTTTTATTTTATTTTATTTTGTTATTTTACTTAGGTTTAGTTTTTTTATTTATTTTATTTTTAGGTTTTATTTAGTTTAGCTTTAGGTTTTTAGGTTCTTAGGGTTTAGTGTTTAGGGTTTAGGGTTTGGGGTTTGGGGTTTAGGGTTTAGGATTGTTGGTTTTAGGTTTTAGAGTTTGGGGTTTATGGTTTAGTGTTTTAGGGTTTAGAGTTTAGGATTTCGGGTTTAGGGTTTAGGGTTTAGGATTTAGGGTTAGTTTTAGGGTTTAGTGTTTTTTGTATTTTTTTAAATTAAGTAAATTCATACATTTAGGTTTTCTAGTTTCTTTAGTTTATTTTATTTTATTTTATTTTTTATTTTAGTTTGGTTTATTTTTTATTTTATTTAGTTTAGTTTATTTATTTTTTGATTTATTTATTTTATTTATATTTAGTTTAGTTTAGGTTTAGTTTAGGTTTTTTATTTTATTTTAATTTTAATTTTATATAGTTTAGGTTTTATTATTTATTTATTTTTTTAGATTTTATTTAGTTTAGGTTTAGGTTTTTATTTTAGTTTAGGGTTTTAGGTTTATTTGGGGTTTAGTTTAGTTTAGGTTTTATTTTAGGGTTTAGGTTAGGTTTATTTAGTTTTAGGTTTAGTTTTGGGTTTAGGTTTAGGTTTAGGTTTAGTTTATAATTTAGGGTTTTTTTATTTCTTTATTTTTTAATTTTTTTATAAATTTTATAGTTTAGGTTTATTTATTTTATTTATTTAATTTAGTTTATTTTCTTTTTTATTTTTATTTAAGGTAATTTTTATTTTTACTTAGTTTACTTTATTTATTGAGGTTTATTTATTTTAGTTTATTTTTCAGGTTTAGGTTTATTTATTTTTTGGTTTAGTTTATTTTATTTATTTTTTGGTTTTTTTATTTTAATTTTTTAGGTTTAGGTTTAGGTTTTATTTTATTTTTTAACTTTAGGTTTTATTTTTTGGTTTATTTAGTTTATTTTTATTTTATTTTATTATTTATTTTAGGTTAGTTTATTTAGGTTTAGGTTTTATTTATTTATTTTTTAGTTTTTTATTTTATATTTAGTTTTTTAGTTTAGTTTAGATTTTATTTAATTTTATTTTATTTTAGTTAAGTTTTATTTAGTTTATTTATTTTATTATTATTTTAAGTTTAACTTTAATTTTATTTAGATTTTTATAGGTTTATTTATTTTTAGTTTAGTTTAGGTTTTTATTTGTTTATTTTAGTTTGGTTTTATTTTTATTTTATTTTTATTTTTACATTTAGGTTTAGGTTTTTTTTTGGTTTAGTTTAGGTTTTATTTTATTTTATTTTTTATTTTATTTAGGTTTAGGTTTTTTTTATTTATTTTATTTTTTACATTTTATTTAGTTTAGGATTAGGTTTTTTAGTTTTTTTTAGGTTTAGGTTTATTTTAGAGTTTAGGGTAATAGGTTTTAGGTTTAGAGTTTAGATATTTTTAGTTTAGGGTTTATGGTTAGAGTTTTTGTATTTTTTTTATTAATTTTCTTAAAATTATAGTGATATTAGGTTTATTTAGTTTTTTAAGTTTATTTTTATTATTATTTATTTTATTTTAATAATATTTAGGTTTATTTTTATTTTTATTTAGTTTTTTTATTTATTTAGGTTTATTTATTTTAGTTTAGGTTATTTATTTTATTTATTTAATTTGTTAGGTTTAGGTTTATGATTATTTTAGTTTAGTTATATTTTATTTTATTTTATGTTTGGTTATTTTTTATTTTAGTTTAGGTTAAGTTATTATTTATTTTTAGGTTATGTTTTAGGTTTTATTGGTTTATGTTTAGGTTTTATTTTTTAGCTTAGGTTAAGTTTTATTTTTAGTTTATTTTATTTTATTTATGGTTTAGATTTAGGATTTTGTTTTAGTTTAGGTTTATTATTTTTTTTATTTTTTAGGTTAATTTTTTTTAGGTTTAGGTTTTATTTATTTTACTTTATTTTATTTAGGTTTATTTATTTTTATTTTAGGTTTAGTTTTTTTTTTTTTTATTTTAGGTTTTTTTATTTTTTAGGTTTGTTTTATTTTTTTTTGATTAATTTAGGTTTATTTATATTATTTAGAGTTTTTTAGGTTTATTTTAGCTTTATTAGGTTTTCATTTTATTATTATTTTTGTATTTAGGTTTAGGTTTATTTTTTAATTTTAATTTTAGGTTTTATTTATTTTAGGTTTAGGTTTTTTTTATATTTTTTAGGTTTTTTGGGTTAGGTTTAGGGTTTAGGGTTTAGGTTTAGGTTTTGGGGTTTAGGTTTAGGGTTTAGGTTATAGGTTTTAGAGCTTAGGTTTTTTTAGGTTTAGGGTTTTAGGGTTTAGGGTTTTTAAGTTTAGGGTTTAGAGTTTAGGGTTTAGGGTTGTAGGTTTAGGGTTTAGGGTTTTATTTTTTATTTTTATTATTTTATTTTATATTTTTAAATTAAGTAAACTGATAGGTTTAGGTTTTTATTTAGTTTATTTAGTTTATTTATTTATTTATTTTAGTTTAATTTATTTTTTATTTTAATTTAGTTTAGTTTAATAATTTTAGGTTTATTTATTTTAGTTTAGGTTTTATTTTGATTTATTTTTTAGTTTAGTTTTAGGTTTTTATTTTTTAGTTTAGTTTTATTTTATTTTTTTATGTTTAGGTTTTATTTTTTTTTATTTTTAGGTTTAGGTTTAGGTTTTATTTTGGTTTAGGTTTTATTTTAGGTTTATTTTTTTAGGTTTTATTTTTAGTTTAGGTTTATCTTTATTTTAGTTTATTATATTTTATTTAGTTTTAGGTTTAGGTTTATTTTTTTAGTTTAGGTTTAGGTTTTATTTATTTAGTTTTTTATTTTAGTTTAGGTTTAGATTTAGTTTAGTTTGTTTATTTTAGTTTTAGGTTTTTTATTTTAGTTTATGATTTAGAATATATTTTTTATTTAATTTTAGGTTTTATTTTTAGGTTTGTTTTTTAAGTTTAGGTTTTTATTTAGTTTTTATTTTATTTTATTTTTGGTTTATTTTATTTTTATTTTACATTTTATTTTTATTTTATTTAAGTTTTTTCATATGTTTATTTTATTTTTTTAGTTTAGTTTAGGTATTTATATGTTTTATTTTAGTATAGTTCTTATTTTTTATTTTATTATTACGTTTAGGTTTAGGTTTAGGTTTTAGTTTAGGTTTTTATTTTATTATTTTACTTAGGTTTAGGTTTTTTTATTTATTTTATTTTTAGGTTTTATTTAGTTTAGCTTTAGGTTTTTAGGTTTTTAGGGTTTAGTGTTTAGGGTTTAGGGTTTGGTTTGGTTTAGGTTTAGGGTTGTATTTTAGGTTTAGGTTTGGGTTTATGGTTTAGTGTTTTTGGTTTAGGTTTTATTTTGGTTTAGGGTTTAGGTTTAGGGTTTAAGTTTAGGGTTATTTATTTTAGGGTTAGTTTTAGGGTTTATTTTGTATTTTTAAATTAAATAAACTCAAACATTTATTTTAGTTTATTTAGTTTTATTTTATTTATTTTAGTTTATTTTATTTTTATTTAGTTTAGTTTATTTATTTTGGGTTTTTTATTTTATTTATATTTATGTTTAGGTTTAGGTTTCAGTTTAGGTTTTTATTTTATTTTAATTTTAAATTTCATATAGGTTTAGGTTTTATTTATTTATTTTATTTATAGATTTTATTTAGTTTAGGTTTAGGTTTTTTTTTTTTTAGGCTTGGTTTATTTTATTTAGTTAGTTTAGGTTTAGGTTTAGGTTGTAGTTTTAGGGTTTAGGGTTTAGTTTAGTTTAGGGTTTAGGGTTTAGGTTTTAGGGTTTAGGGTTTTTGGGTTTTAGAGTTTAGTTTAGTTTAGTTTATAATTTAGGAGTTTTATTTTTTAATTTTATTAATTTTATAAATTAAATGGGATAGTTTATTTATTTAGTTTTATTTATTTTTTTATTATTTTTATTTTTTAAGTTAATTTTATTTTTAGTTTACTTTATTTATTTAGGTTTATTTATTTTAGTTTAATTTAGGTTTAGGTTTAGGTTTATTTTTAGTTTAGTTTATTTTATTTATTTTGGTTTAAGTTTATTTTAATTTTTTAGTTTAGGTTTAGGTTTTATTTTATTTTCTTAGGTTTAGGTTTTATTTTTTATTTTAGGTTTATTTTTTAAGTTTATTTTTAGTTTAGGTTTATGTTTATTTTTAATTTATTTTATTTTATTTGTTTTGGTATAGGTTTAGTTTATTTTAGGTTTAGGTGTAGGATTTATTTATTTTAGTTTAGTATATTTTAGTTTAGGTTTGATTTATTTTATTTGTTTATTTTATGTTTAGGTTTTTATTTTAGTTTAGGGTTTATTTTTATTTATTTTTTTAGGTTTATTTTTTTTAGGTTTATTTAGTTTTATTTTTATTTATTTTTATTATATATTTTAGTTTTATTTTATTTAGATTTTCAGTTTATTTTATTTTAGTTTAGTTTAGGTTTTATTTGTTTTATTTTAGTTTAGTTTTATTTTTTATTTTTTTTTATTTTCACATTTAGGTTTAAGTTTATGTTTAGGTATAAGTGTTAATTTAGGTTTTTATTTTATTTTATTGTATTATTTTAATTAGGTTTAGGTTTTTTATTTATTTAATGTTGAGGTTTTATTTTGTTTAGGTTTTGGTTTTTAGGTTTTTAGGTTTTTAGGGTTTAACATTTAGGGTTTATGGTTTGGGGTTTAGGATTTAGGGTTTAGGGTTGTATGTTTTAAAATTTAGAGTTTAGGTTTAGGTTTTATTTTGTTTAGGATTTAGGTTTAGGTTTAGGGTTTTTTAGGTTTAGGTTTAGGGTTTAGTTAGTTTAGGTTTAAAGTTTGTTTTATATTTTATTTGTAAATTACATTTAGGTTTATTTAGTTTATTTAGTTTATTTTATTTTTATTTTATTAGGTTTATTTTATTTTTTATTTTTTATTTAGTTTAGTTTATTTATTTTGGGTTAATTATTTTATTTTAGTTTAGTTTTTCATTTTTTATTGTTTTTATATTTAAGTTTAGGTTTTGGTTTTAATTTTTTTTAATTTAAATTAGGTTTTGGTTTTTTTTATTTATTTTATTTTTAGGTTTTATTTAGTTTAGGTTTAGGTTTTTAGGTTTTGGTTTAAGTCAATTTTAGGGTTTAGGGTTTTGGGTTTAGGTTTAGGTTTGGGTTTAGGGTTTATTTTTGTTTTAATTTAGGGTTTAGGTTTTATTTAGGTTTAGTTTAGGGTTTAGGTTTAGGTTAGATTTAGGGTTTTAAGTTTATAGTTTAGATTTAGGGTTTAGGTTTAGGGTTTTTTGGTTTAGGGTTTAGGGTTTTAGTTTGGTTTAGGGTTTAGGGTTTTTTTTATTTTTATTTTTTATAAATTAAGTGAACTAGGTTTAGTTTATTTTATTATTATTATTATTATTTAAATTTTTTTTTATTATTTTTATTTAGTTTAGTTTATTAATTTTTTAGGTTTATTTATTTTTGGTCTATTTTTTTGGTTTTGGTTTAGTTTAGGTTTATTTTTAGTTTAATTTTTATTTTTATTTTATTTTTAGGTTTAGGTTTTATTTTTTGTTTTTTTAGGTTTTAGGTTTTTTATTTTAGGATAGTCAAAAGTGCAACCACCATTTAGTACTCCTATTGGGCTACCACCTCTTACTAGCTCACTTATCTTTGGCGTTGTATTGGATATGATCACTAAATCCCTTACTTAGCTTAATGACCTCATGTTCAATCATCAATTTTGATGATAATAAATGAATGTTTTTATGTGTTTTTATATCAATTGCTAATTACATATACATCTCATGATATGTTTGAGGAAATTGCAAGAGTAGAAGAATGAAAGATAGATCAAAATGGATAATGTGAAGCTCAGATATATAATATTTTAGGTTATATGCATTTATAACTATCTTAGAAATTTATATGAGTTCATTGGCATGAATTAATTTGCTCAATAACTTAACATTATTTTAATGAGGTTAATTTATATAAATCTCTCTCTAATTAACATTCAATTATATGTTTCATACATTTTAATTGTCAAAATAAAATGATAATAAATTATTACTATTAAGTATAATTATTTTATTTACTTAATATAATTAAATATTATAATTTAATTTTTTGTAGATAACTAACAAACATGATTATATATAAATTATATCATAATATTTAAATATCATATTTCAAAATTAATAAAAATATGTGAAATTTATTATAGCCAAAGTCATTTTATAATCAAGGAATTTATATCGATTTCATCTCCAATGGATTCCTTGGATTTTTTTTCTTTAATTTGATAAGTTACATGACGTTTGATTAAAATTGAATTTATTATGACTTTTCAAACATTTAATTTAATAATGAATGAATGCTACATGCTTTGAATATATTAAGATCCATATTTGATTATTTTTGACTTTCCCATGTGAATAGTTGAATTTTGGCTTAAATTTAATATTTATTTAATATAAATTTATATTTTTATTGAATATTAATTATTAGATGAGATGATGTTAGAATAATATTTTTTTTGAAATAATTAAAATGACCTTCTTGCTATAAATCATTCTCTTCTTAAGATTCCTCATTCAAAATTCAAAATCCTTAAATCTAAGAGAAAATTTCTTAGATTTTCCTTCCAAGTGTTCTCCAAATATTGCAAGATCAAATCCTTGGTTCGGAAGCTTCAACATCTTCAACTAAGCAAGCTTTCTCAAATTACTCGAGTTTGTTTTCTTGATCTTAATCCTTTTAGTTGTTCATGCTATTTTCACCATCTATTTATTCTTTCCAATTTATACTTTTGGTGGATTAGTCTTTTCATTTATTTTTTTCACATCAACGTTTCTCAATCATTTTTTTATGAAGAACTCTTGTGATAGTTTGTAGGATCTCTTTCAACTTGTTGAAATTTTTAACTTCCTACAAATTTCTTTTAGTTTCTTGAAATATTTTATCATTAATCTTATTTTGAAAGATCATTTATTCTTAGATCTATTTTAGAAGTATATTTTAAGTATTTTAAATTAAATTATTATGCTGAAATTATTTTCATATTTGCTAGATCTCTCTTTTTAATTAAAGCTTACTAGCCTACTTAGATATATCATATACTCATTTTATTTAAGTATTTTGTGATCATTAGCTTTAATTGAAAGAATCTTTTTGGTTAAAATGAAAAAAATTTTCCTTTCTGAAATTTATTTTATCATGGAAAAGAATATTTTGAATTTATTTTGAAATCATTTTTATATTAGTCTACAAATTGTATAACATAAACATCTAGTAAGATCACTTTAAGATATTTATTTTATTATTTCTTATCAATATTAAGTGAGCATTTTATCTTGCCAAAAATTTTAAGTTGTAAGTGATCATTTATAAGTTGAGATCATTTTTTGAATTGGATAAGTTGGTATATTTGGATTTATTTTATCAAAATTTATTATTTTGTATTTTATTTTGTCTTTGTAAAATTTATATTGGGGTTGTACTCACCCCTTTGGAGAGTACATATTATTATAGGGGTTGTACTCACCCTATTAGGAAGTACTATTTAGCTATTTTTTGCATTTAGTGGATTCCTAAGGTGGTGGTGTGGATCTTAGTTTTGGGGTTTGATGAACCACATAAAATTGTGTGCCTATTATCTCTCTTTACTTTATGTTTTTATTTTGCATTAGAATTGTATCTTTCATTATAAAATCAAAAATTAATTTTCTTTAAAACTTTAAAATTTTTTATTATCAATTATCTTGGGTTTATAGTGACTATTGGTATCAAAGCCTAGCTCTTTTATTGGCTTAACATCTAGTAGATCATTTCACTATTAACAAGGTTTCCCAAAGGGTTAACTACAGGGACAATCCACTCATAGATTTTAGATAGTGTACCATTTGATTATTGGAAAAATAGAATTAGTACATTTTAAGAGGTCAAGATACATAGGTATATGTTGACACATCAATATCATACACAGTAGAAGTAAATGGCATTAAAGTAGAAAAAACAGGAATTTTATAGCTAAAAGAACTTGATGAATTAAATGCTAGGGCTTGTAATACTTTACATTGTGCTTTTTATTACACGATTACATAAAATTTCTATGTTAACTACAACAAAAGAATATGGGATAAACTCATTATAACTTATGAAGGAACTAGTGAAGTTAAAGATGCTCACATAAATACTTGTTCATGAATATGAGTTATTTCATATGTCTCCCATCTATTTCTAATATGTATACTAGATTCATGAAAATAATTAACACATTGCATTCTCTTGGAAAACATATAGAATCAAGATTCTTAGATGTCTTCTTCAAAAGAATGGGAAGCTAAAGTAAGTATTAGTGAAGCTAAGGATTTATCTACTTATCCACTTGATCATTTTGGGTTCTTTGATAGCACATGAGCAGGCTATTGCTCAAAGGGATAGGATGGATAACTCAGAAAAAAGGGAGAGGAGAAAGGAAAAGCCATTGCATTACATGTTGATGATAGTGATGAGCATAACACCTCAAGCTCGGATGGTGATAGTGATGAGGTGGTCATGCTATCCAAAAGGCTTGGGAACTTGCTAAGGAAGAAGAATCAAAGGTATACAAAATTTAAAACTATAAATTTCAAACAAAGAAATTTCCTACAGGTGAAGGGATCATTTGCTACCATTGTAAAAAGCCTGGACACATAAGAGGTGATTGTCCAGAATTGTCGAATCAAAGAAGAAAGGGATTGATGTGAAAAGAAGAAAAAATATGGAGAAAAAGTACCATAAGATGAAGAAGACGGCTTTATGGGCCAATCAGATTCAAATAAATCAAGTACTTGCTCATCAATGAAAGTCAACATATGTCTTATGGCAAATGGAGAATCGACTTAGATTCTCAAGGGTATGTAATGATATATCTTATGATGAATTAGATGATGCTTTTAATGATTTAGTTATTGAATATAAAAATTTAAAAGAAAATACAAAACCTTAGAAAAGAACATAAAAATTTAGATATGCATTTTTGTGATTTAAAAAATGAATGTGATAATTTAAAATGTAAAAATACTTCTTTATTAAATTGTTTTTTTACTTATATGTAAACTTGAAAGAGAGAATATCTTGCTAAAAGCAATATCAGAATTATGTTTGAAATCAAACGTTCATTATAATACTTCATCAAGAAAAACATTTAAAAAAAATTATTTGCATCATACACATCCCACTCATATACCTTATAATTATCATTTTAAGTCATATGCAAACACTAATGTTTGGTGCAACTATTATGATAGAAAAGGGCATATTTCATTTGATTACTATGCACGTAAATTACAAAACACTAAGAAATCATCTTATGTATGGGTACCAAAAGGTTATTTAGATCATCTTATGGGTTCCAAAATTTAACATGTGAGTTCTTTTGTAGGAATGCCTTCAAGAATCAAAGAAGGCATGTGGACTTGATGGATGTTTAGGACATATGATGGGAGATAAAGATAAATTCACAACTTTAAAATCAAGTGATGGAGGATTTGTTACATATGGAGATAATGCAAAGGGAAATATCATTGGCATTGGTTCTATTTGTAAGAACTCTATCACTTTATATAAATTTTTTCTAATAGTAGAATTAAAACATAATTTAATTTATATTAGTCAATTATTTGATAAAGGTTTGACTGTAGTATTCCATGCATCATATTGCATTATAAAAATAATGAAAATGTTTTTTAGTAGGAAAAATATAAAAATATTTATGTCATGTTTATTTAGATAGCTTTCATGATGTGAATTTGAATTTACTTTATTTTGAAAGAACTCATGATGATATGGTTATGGCATAGGAGACATTGTCATATTAACAACACACTTAATAAAATTGCCAAACTTGATTTAAGTTGGATTGCCTAAATTAAATTTTCATTTAACTATGTTTGTGATGCATGTATTCATGGTAAGCATTCTAGAAGCTCATTTAAAGTAAAATATTATTTCTACTTCTAGACCTAGAATTACACATGGATTTATTTGGTCCTATTAGCACCACTAGCAGGTGGAAAAATTATGGTTTTGTGATTGTTGATGATTTCTCTAGATATACTTGGGTTTATTTGTAACTTACAAGGATGATGTTTTGGTGAGTTTAGAAAGTTTTCAATATATTGAAAGAACAAGTCCTTTTGATTAATAGGGTTCAAAGATCATGGTGGCGAATTTGAAAATAAATTATTTGAGGATTATTATGATGAACATGTGATTAGACATAATTTTTCTGCACTTAGAACTCTCCAAAAAAATGGAGTAGTAGAGAGAAAAAAATATAATATTAATTGAATTAAGTAGATCTATGCTTGATGAGCATAAATTGCCAAAATATTTTTGGGCAAAAGTAGTAAATACTTCATGTTATGTGATGAATAGGATTTATTTTAGACCAATTTTGATGAAGACACCCTATAAAATATTGTTTTTGGAAAGAAGCCTAAGATTGAACACTTTCATGTATTTGGATGTAAATACTTTATTTTGAATAATGGAAAAGAGCATTTAGGTAAGTTTGATTGAAAATTAGATGATGGTATTTTCTTAGGATACTCTCTTTCTAGTAGAGCTTATATAGTTCTCAATAAGAGAAAAATGATTATAGAAGAATCAATACATGTTATTTTTGATGAAAATTTAATTGATCCTTAGAAATGAAGTGATTGATGAGATTGATAATTTTAATATCTTTAGAAGATAATGTGGATGATTCATTGCCTAAGAATGGAAATATAATAAAATCATCAAAGGAACTAATTATAGGAGATCTTAGTTATGATTGAAGACATAGTAGAGGTTGTAGATCATTCAACATTTTTATGAGGTTTAACCTAAAATTTATGATAATTTTTTATTATTATTGGAAGTGGAGTTGAATCAATTTGTAAGAAATGATGTTTGGAAATTAGTCCCAAGACCCCTAGATCAAAATGTCATTGGAACAAAATGGGTATTTAAGAATAAGCTAGATGATTCAAGTTGTATTGTTAGAAATAAAGTTAGGTTAGTTGCACAAGGGTACAAACAAGTTGAAGGTATAGATTTTGAAGAATCTTTTGCACCCGTAGCAAGACTAGAACCTATCAGGTTACTCCTTGCTTATGCTTGTTTTAGGAATTTTAAACTTTTTCAAATGAATATCAAAAGTACATTTTTGAATGGATTTATTGACCAAAATGTATTTGTAGAGCAACCACCTGGATTTGAGAGCCTTGATTGTCCAAATCTTGTGTATAAATTAAGAAATCTTATATGGTTTAAAAACAGGCTCTAGTGCTTGGTATGATAGGTTAAGTAACTTTTGATAGATCATTGATTTAGAAAGGGTAGAGTAGATACCACAATTGAGCATAGATGATGATTTGATTATGGTACAAGTGTATGTAGATGATATATTATTTGGAAGTACAAATGAATCTTTGTGCCATGAGTTCTCATCTTTGATGTCTAAGAGTTTGAAATGAGTATGATGGAGAACTTATTTTTCTTAGGTCTTCAAGTGAAGCAACAAGAAAATGGCACATTCATCTGTCAAACCAAGTACACAAATGAATTGCTTGAGGTTTGACATGAAAAGATTTAAATCTAATAAAACTCTTAGCTCATTTACAAAATTGGATTTAGATGAATTAGGAAAATGTTGATCAAAAATTTATAGAGTATGATAGGTTCACTTTTATACCTTTTTTTAGGCTTGTATTATGTTTGCTATTTGTTTGTGTGCTCATTTTAGCGAAAGAATCTCATTTAATAGTCAATCATATCTTTCAATATTTGATAGGCACTACTAGGTTTGGTTTATGGTATCCTAAAATTCTTTATCATGTGATTTGGTTGCTTATTCGATCTGATTTTTCTTATAAAATAGATAGAAAAAGCACATTAGGCACATGTCATTTTTTAGGATCATAGCTTGTGTTTTGGTCATTTAGGAAACAAAATTTTGTAGCTTTATCCACTGCTGAGGCTAAGTACATAGCTATCGATAGTTGTGTTTCTTAGGTCCTTTGGTTAAAGCAATAATTAGAAGATTTTAGTATTAAGCAAGATCATATTCTAGTTCAGTGTGATAATACTAGTGCTATTTGTTTGACTAAAAATCCAATCCATCACTCATGAACCGAGCATATAGAAATTAGACATCATTTTATTAGGGATCATGTTTTGAAAGGTGATGTTAATATTAATTTCATCAGTACTAATTTACAAATTATAGATATTTTACAAAACCATTACTAGAAGAATGCATTTGTACTTTAAGATGCATGCTTGGAATGTTAGATCCTAATATTTAAAATTATTTGTAGTTTGTTCTCACTTTTTGATGTTGTCAAAAGGAGGAGAAGAGTAAACTATTGGTTAGTATTAAGTCTATTTTATACATTTAGGGGAGCAACATTACTCATCTCTTGTGCATAAATTTTTTTTAGAAGAGAATTTTTTCAAAACTATGATGAAAGGTCAATTTGCACCTTCATCAAAGTCAATACCAACATTAGTTTATCATCATCAAAAGAGATTGTTGGCTTAATGAGCCTCATGTTTCAATCAATTTTGATGATAACAAATGAATGTTGGATGTTCTAATGAATGTTTTTATGTTTTTGATATATCAATTGCTAATTACATATCTATCACATATGTTTGAAATTGCAAGAGTAGAAGAATGAAAGATAGATCAAAATGGATAATGTGAAGCTCAAGATATAATATTTTAGGTTATATGCATTTATAACTATCTTAGAAATTCATATGAGTTCATTAGCATGAATCAATTTGCTCACAACTTAACATATTATTTTAATGAGCTTAATTTATATAAATCTCTATATAATTAACATTCAATTATATATTTCATACATAGCATTTGAATTGTCAAAATAATAAATGATAATAAATTATGACTATTAAGTGTAATTATTTTATTTACTTAATATAATTAAATATTTTAATTTAATTTGAAGGTTATATGATAACTAACATATGTATGAATATATATATAAATTATATCATATTATTTAAATTTCATATTTCAAAATTAACAAAAATATGTGAAATTTTATATTTTAGCCAAAGTTATTTTATAATCTTTATTTCGATTTCATCTCCAGATTCCTTGGATTTTTTTTTTAATTTGATAGGTTACATGACCCACGTTTGATTTAAAATTGAATTTATTATGACTTTTTAAACATTAGTTAATTTTAATAATGAATGCATGCTTTGAATATATTAAGAGCCATATTTGATTATTCTTGCTCATGTGAATAGCCAAATTTTGGCTACTTAAATTTAATATTTATTTAATATAATTTATATTTTTCTTGAATATTAAATTATTAGATGATAACATGATGTTAGAATAATATATTTTTTGGAAATAATTAAAAATGACCTTCTTGCCAATAAATAGCCCTCATTCTCTTCATGAAAGCATTCCTCATTCAAAATTCAAAATTCCTCTAGAAAATCTAAGAAAATTTCTTAGATTTTCCTTCCAAGTGCTCTCCAAATATTGCAAGATCAAATCCTTGGTTTGGAAGCTTCAACATCTCTTCAACTAAGTAAGCTTTCTCAAATTACTTGAGTTTTTTCTTGATCTTAATCCTTTTAGTTGTTCATGCTATTTTCACCATCTATTTATTCTTTCCAATTTATACTTTTTGGTGGATTAGTCTTTGCATTATTTTTCACATCAAAGTTTCTCAATCATTTTTTTGTGAAAAACTCTTCTGATAGTTTGTAGGATCTATTTCACCTTATTGAAATTTTTAGCTTCCTACAAATTTTTTGGTTTATTGAAATATTTCTTCATTAATCTTATTTTGAAAGATCATTTATTCTTAGATCTATTTTAGAAGTATATTTTAAGCATTTTAAATTAAATTGTTATGCTAAAATTATTTTCATATTTGCTAGATCTCTCTTTTTAATTAAAAGCTTACTAGCCTACTTAGATCTATCATATTTTTATTTTATTTAAGTATTTTGTGATCATTAGCTATAATTGAAAGAATCTTTTTGGTTAAAATAAAACAAATTATTCCTTGCTAAAATTTATTTTATTGTGTAAAAGAATATTGTGAATTTATTTTGAAATCATTTTTATATTAGTATACAGATTGTAATAACATAAACAGCTCAATAAGATCACTTTAAGATACTTATTTTATTATTTCTTATCAATATTAAGTGAGTATTTTATCTTCCCAAAATTTTTAAGTTGTAAGTGATCATTTATAAGTTGTGAGATCATTTTTTGAAATGGATAGCTTGGTATATTTGTGAGAGAATTATTTTATCAAAATTTATTATTTTGTATTTTTTTTTCTGCTATAAAATTTATATTGGGGTTGTACTCACCCTTTTATAGGAGAGTACATATTATTGTAGGGGTTGTACTCGCCCCGTTATAAAAGAGTACTATTTGTAAGCTATTTTGCATTTAGTGGATTCTAGCCAGGGTGGCTAGCTATTTTTGGGGTTTTAAACCGTAAAATTATGTGCCTATGTCTCTCTTTACTTTCTTTGTATATTTTTTGCATTAAAATTGTATCTTTATCATTATAAAATCAAAATTAATTTTCTACTAAAATTTAAAATTTAAGATTTAACTTTAAAATTTTAATATCAATTTTAGACCCCTCTTATGCTATAGTGACTCACATACTCTGCTTATTTTTTTTATCATGTACCTCACCAAAAAAATTAATGAAAAGCTAATTCTACTTATATATTGTCTTCTTCTGCTCTTGATTTTATTCTTTTGGGACTCTTCGACTCTAAATAAAAATAAGCCCACTTGTGGGCAAAGTAAATCAAACTATACCTATAAAATAGAGGTTAGATAAATATACATATAATCCTAAGCAATTATATTTATAATTTGTACTTACCACCCTACACATGGGTAACTAAGCCCACCTATCTAACTTGGATTATGCTTAAGGAAATAAGCAATATGCAAAAAGAGCATTCACATTTATTTTTAAGCATCCCTTGAGCATAATCCTACAAAAATATGTTTAGGCTAATATTGTCCATCATCATCCTACAAACATACACCCTAACATCAATCTAAAATAATACATCATAAAAAAACATACATCACATCATACTCATCTAACTTAGAGCTAGAAGTGGTGACTTAATTCTAATGTGTATTAAAGCTTGTGTGGTAAGTCTTCATAGGAATTAGTGTTGTATTTTTTAAGTGTAAAAGGATTCAATTTAATATGAAAGGTTGATTTATTTGAATTAGTTTAATTGATTTGATAATTTTAATTTGTGTTTTCTTTTATTTCATTTCATTACACTTAGCAACTAAGTGTTATAAAGAGAAGAAAAGAGGATTGCCCTCTTTCATCCCTACCTTAAGTCACTTTCTAAAGTATATTTATTTGATTTAGTTCACTTTAGTGAATGGCATAGTAAATGAAATAATTAATCCTAAGTTTAGGTTCACTTTAAATAATCCAATTCAAAATGAAAGGTATCTTAAGATTAATTTGACTCAATTACTACCACATGACATATATTAAACCATTCTTTTCCATCACATGTAACATGCATATGATTTAATCCTAAATGTATCTATACATCCAACATATTTTATCACACTTAAATGATGAATGTATGTATGTTTAGAATTTTTTATTTTATTTGATTGAATTATTTAAACATATTAATTTAAAACTTTATCCAAATTCTTATACAAAAAGAGTAAGAATGAAATTAAATAGGAATGTGTTGTGTTGTTAAACTAGGAAGTGTGGTAATCAAATGACCTACTTGGAGCTAGCTAAAACCTCATATTTTGGGATGTCCCTATTTACCATTTGTTCAAACATGTAAATTCTATACATGAACATAAGTAAGCTCAAATCATATGGCTAATTAATTAAACCACTTAGTCAATTATGAAGCATGCAATTTTAATGTAAAATGGGATTTTCATTCACTAATCACATATACATATACAAAGATATAAAAAGTATGTGTTGTTGTTAAACCAGGTGAGTGAAATAATCAAATGACCTCCTTGGGGCTAACTAAAGCCTTGTATTCCGGATGTCAGGGTATGTACTTCCTTTTTCTTGGACATACATGGATGTATACATAAATGATGGAGAAAACCATGCAAAATTTGTATATTTTTTCTTGAATCATTTATATATATGAATTAAAACTCTATCAAATTCTAATGTTGAAATACATAAGAATGAAATCAAATGGGTATGTCATTGTTGATAAACCAGGAAGTGAGTAATCAAATGGCCTCCTTGGGGCTAGCTAAAAACCTCTGTTCAGGATGTCCGGACTATATACCCATTACCATTCAATCTTATATAAATCAACACTTGAATAGAGGAAAGAGAACACAACATTCATACAATTAAGCTATAAGCACATGCATTTCTTATGTATTTATAACTAGCATCATAATATTATGATTCATTTATAAACTTTTGAAAATATATTTGGATTTAATAGTGATAATAGCCATGCATATATTAAATTAAATCAACACATGCAAACTTACAAAATCCATTTTATTTTACTTATTTTGAAAAGATGGATGCATGAATTCAAATGACATACCAAATTTAACATGATTGGAAGAGGACAATCAAATATAAGCATGTGATTCATTCAACAAAACTAGTTCATAAGGACAATCAAATCAAATAAGAATTTTTTTAAAGTAAACCAAAGCTTCTTTATTAATTAATTTTTGGATTTGATTTGATTTAAAGTGGTGAAGAGAAATAATCACTTGGTATTTTAAACCCATTCCCACATTTATGATTTGATTTAATTTAATTAAATGTAAGTAAGTTGATTTTATTAGTTAATTAAGTTGAACCCTTAATTAGATGAATTAATTACCCTTACCTATGTCACCTTAAAGTAATTAACTAAATATTTATGAGCCAATATGATATGCATGGAAAATAAACTTTGATCCTAAAATAAAAGGGGCCTACAATGAAATGAATTAATTAATTACTCTTATGGTTTTACACATGTTGACTAACCAAAATTTCATTAAACTCCTTTGTTATTAAACCTAGATATATCCCATGATTGTTATTTTAATTAAGGTGATGTGATTATGATTTCAATTTGATTATGTTAATTAATTATGGTTAAATAATTAATTTCATTTTGAAAAGGTAAAATGAGCTTAGGGAAAGGAGTCCCCCTTGTTCCTCTAACTTGAACATTGATTAATAAACTTAATTAACTAATTTGTTATTATTCATGGGATTAATTAACCATTACTTAACTTAAAAGAGTAGTTAATATTTATTTACTCAATTTTCCTAATTAAGTGAGCAACAAATCCCAAGAAAATCATGGGAGGCAGGGATCATCCAATTAAATTAACTACAAAATTTGGGATTAATTGCTCAAGCAACTAATGAGTAATTAGGCTAAATTAAACCTTAATTACTATTCAAAATTAGTTATGATCATTTTTAAATAATTCTCCTCAGAAATACCTTTAAAATGAGTGTTTATTTGCATTTTATTTTTCTATGATTGTTTATGATTTTTTAGAAGTTTAGCCATTAAAATGATTAATTAAGCCTTATTAAAGCCTAATCTTGTTTTCATGTAGCATGCGATATGGCATACTTCCCCATGATGTTGAGATTGGTTAAAACTTATATGACTTAGCCTATGTGCGCGGTGATGCTTTCTTGTCGCCATGATCTAAGATTGGATGACTATGATTAAACAACTTAATAAGTTAAATCAAATCAATCTAGTGGATATCCGATCGTCCATTTGATCACATGAAATGGATGGTGCATGATCAACATCACTTGAGTGAGGAGAATGGAGTTCATCGCCATTTCTCACTTGACGAGCTTAGAGCTTGATCAACTCAAATGGATTCCACACCTTCATGACATCAATAGGATTCAACATCAAGATCACACGAGATGCAAGTTTTCTTCAAAAGCTCCAACCCATTTTTTTCCTAAGGATCATTTTGGAAACATACCTCATCAGAGCTCAAGATCGGTGACTGAATGATTGAGGAAGCTTCATCTAGTAGAGATAAAGCCTTGTTGAGCAACAATTGGATCAATTCCTTGATGATTCATTAGAAGCATGAAGATGATTTGGAGCTCGACTTTGATCAAAGTCCCACCTCTAGTGCTAAAAAAGCTTGCAAGATGATTCATTATTGCTCAATGAGGCCTAGGGAAGGTGCGTGCAAAGTTAATTTGAGTTTGATGGATAAATGGGAGTTTGGTGAATGAGTGTCTTATTTCAGGAGGGATGCGAAGGTAATTTTTTGATCGAGAAATGAGCTTGGGGCTTAGGGAATGGCTCTAGTGGAACATCCTGGGTAGCTCGGGCTCTAAGGCATGATTTTTGTGTGTGTTAGAGTGGAAATGAGGGGGTGTATACCCCCTTCATCTTGATTGGCTGGTGGGATCATGTTTGGCCTCTTGTGGTCATCCGACCATTTCAGGGAGTCATGGGTGGCAGGGAAGAGGTGAGTTGGCTCGGCTTGGTTGGATATTGTTATGGAGGTGGCTGCCAAGGAGGAATCATGGGTTTCTTATGGGTTTCAAATTCTCCAACAGGGAGGGTGAGGTGATTTCACCTCCCATGGGTCATGGCCGACCCAACAACTCCATAGGTTAGGTTGGATAGTGTCCTAAGTGCCTAGATGGACCATTAGGAGAGTACCAAGGGGCCAAGGATTTGAAATGACCAGTAACATTGGTGATTTGTCTCATGTGATGCCCTTGACCCAAGGGTAGAATGATCATTTGGCATTGATTTGAAGATTTGAAATGGCCAAAAGTGGGTTAGCCAAATTTCAAGTCAATTGGAGTTGATTTAGTTAGGTTTGGCTTAATTTGACTCATTTAGGTCAAATTAGGTTAGGTTGGGTCAAGTTGATTTGGTCAAATTAAGTCAAACCAAGGTTGGGTCAAGTTCATATGATCATTTGGGATGTTTTGGTTCAATTGGTTTGGTTTAGTTGGCTTAGATTTGATGTTGGCTCATTTGAATTCATTTGGGTCAAATCGTTAAGTTGACCAATTTGACCAAATTAGCTTGGGTTGGGTGTTGGTTTGGGTTTAGTTGACCAATTGAAGATGATTGTCTTTGGTTTCAATTAAATTGGATTTGGTTTTTGGGCCAACTTGAACCTTTAGGTCAATTTGGGCTAAGTAGGTCAATTGGTTTCAATTAGGTCCAATCATGGCTTTGGTCAAGTTTAACAATCAATTTGGAATGAAATTGAGCCATTGGTTGCAATCAAATTGGTTTATATTTTGATTTGATTGAATTTGGTTTTTTAGGTCAATTTGGGTCAACTTGGTTCAAGAGGGACAATTGGGTTTGGTTTGACTCAATTGAAGGTCAAGTCTTATTCAAATATTGATTTTGATTTTCTATGAATCATTCGTTTATAGGGATTTGGCTTAGGTTGTAGTTTGGCTAGTTTGAGTTCATATGGGTTAAGGGGTTGACCTAGTCAAATGACCAAGTTGACTTGGTTTGACCTAATTTGTGATAATTGATCAACCAAGGGTGATCAATAATCATGATGGGAGATTTTGATGGGCTTGGTTCAATCTAATTTGGGTAGGATTAAAACTTGGCTCAAATAGGTCAAATTAGCCACTTTGGGTCAAGTGGACCAATTGGGTTTAGTTGGCTTGATTTTGGGTTGAGTATGATTTGGTTGAGTTTATATATATTTGGGATTTATATAAATTCAATTACAATTGGCAGGTTCAAATGAGTTTTGGTTCATTTGAACATTTCAAGTCAAAATGGTTAAGTTGGTTTGACTTGGGTTGATTTTGGCTTTATGATTGTATATATTTATATTTTGAATATGATTGAAGGTATGATTGATTCACAAGAATATCAATTGAATTTGGGTTTTGGAATGAAGAATTTGGCTAAGTCCATGGAAACATGCTTAAATTTGTATTTTGATTTGATTTGATTTAGTTTTGATGGTTTAAATGTATATTTCATTTAAATTTGTGAAGATGATTGAAAATATGATTGATTTGTGAGAAAATCAATTGAGGACTTGATTTGGATTAAGATTTGGCTAAGTCCATGGGATAGGTCATATGGCTTAGGAAGGGTTTTGATTTAATTTGATTTAGTATGATTTAGTTTTGATCATTTGAATTTGATTTATATTTAGGAAAGATTGAAGATATAAATTGATTATGAGAAATCAATTGATTTTGAATTAATTTAGACTAATATTTGGCTAAGTCCATTGGATAGGTCATATGGCTTAGGAGGGGTTTCAAGTTTGGATTGATCATGGGCTTCAATTATTTGGTTTTGAAATTTGGGTTTAGATTTGGATTTTAATTTGATGTTTGAATTGAACTTGAGGTTTGGTTTGAGAAGGTGAACATGGATTGGATTTGGGTTGTAGGTGGATTATCCTAATCCCAAGGTGTAACCTAATCCTATGGTTAACTAAGTCTTTTTGGCTTAGGTTAAGTGTTTACCTAATTATTAGAAGTGTCTTATGACTAGGGAAGTCTTAATGTCTAAAAGACTCCTAATTCTAAGATGGGAAGATTGAATCTACACTCCAAAAGTGAGTTCATCGGGCTTTAGGATCCATTATGTTGCCCTCAGAGATCAATGATTTGAAGATTGAAGCCAAGTTTCACATTATAGACTCAAATACATCTTTCAACGCTTTGCTTGGGAGACCATGGATACATGAGAACAACATTGTTCCATCTTCTCTACATCTGTATGAAGTTCATGAGGCGGGATCATCTACTATGTCAAAGGAGATCTCAAGCCATTTTACAATTCATGAGGTTGGCATATATGAGGATGCACTTACTACCTCCCACAAAATTAATAAGTATATTCTCCTGAACTTGGATGTTTAAAATAAAGAAAAGAAAAGAAGAAAGAAGGAAAGAGAAAATGAAAAGAAATGAAAAGAGAAAATGAAAAGAAAATGAAAGGGAGCGAAATAGACTTGGATGAGTGGAGCGACATTAGATTCCACAATTCATTATTCCATTCAAACATATATGGGATGATCTACCTCCACCAGTGAGAGAGGAAGAGGCATTAGGCTAGGGGTGGAAAACCTCATTATTGGCCACCAAATAGAAGATATGTCCCATACCAGTACACCTATCCATATAGACTTATCTAGTTCATAGATTGAGTCTCATATGGTTAAGCACACCGACTCTTCTCAGTCATAGATTCTCTTGGAGGTGACACTTGAGCTGAAGCGATGAAGATGGGCACCAAAGCAAAGCATAAGTGTATCAAGTCTATATGTGAAATAGTTAGGCATCATTTGGAAACTTAGCTCTAAACCCACTTTCTCTCAAAAGCTAAGTTTGGTGTTAAGGAAGCCCTAAGTCATCCACAGTGAAGACTTCGAGGTTCTTTTTTGGGAGCATCATCCTTCAGTCAATAAGTTGATGTAGAACTTGAGGATGATTCATATAAAGATTTAATAGAATTACCTTTTGATTGGTACTTGCCTTGTGTTCATAATTTAGCAAAGAAAGTGTTAATCCGAAATACCTGGTCAAAGCATAGGTTAGACTACTTTGAAAGACAATGGAAGAACAAATACAAAAGCTCTCAATCAAGATCGGACTAGGATTTAGTATAATGGGTCGATGATGATGATTCTTGAGTCATCATCAATCATTTGAAATCTAATAGGTTCTTTTCAAATCACATTAACTCAATTAAGGAGGTGTGCTTAGAAACTTTAGATGATTCAGATGATTTTAAAGTCAAAGATGCACTGTCAGAGTTTGAAGAAGAGATGAAGTCAACCATCATGAACTCAGAAATCAACTTAGAACTAAAGAAGATCCACACGCATACATGTTCTTTGTTGAATGAAATTGAAACCAATGACTTAGTTATGTTATTTAAGTTTAAGAAGCACTTTGCATGGAGTTATGAATAGATAGAAAGATTGGCTCCTAACATAGCGGCCATGAACTAGCAATAGGGACTACTATAAACCCTATCAAGCAAGCTCTTAGACGCATACAATTAGACATAAAATTACAAGTCATTTATGAAGTCAAGAAATTGTTCGATGTTGGCTTCATCCGAGAAGAAAAATACCCTACATGGTTAGCTAGTGCCATCCCATTTAAGAAATAGAATGGCCAAATTTACATATGCATTGATTTTAGGGATTTAAATAAGTCATGTCCAAAAGATGAATTTCTACTACCATTCTTGGAGCTGATGGTGGACATTACTTCATCTCATATAGTCTTCCCTTTCATGGATGACTCATCTGGATATAACCAAATAAAGATGTCCCCTGAAGATGAAAGAAACACTACTTTTAGAAACGTCATTCAGAATCTATTGCTAAAAGGTCATGCCTTTAAGCCTTAAAAATGTCGGTGCTACATACCAGTGGGCTATGACTCAAATCTTCAACAAACTCATTCATCATCAAGTTGAGTGCTATGTTGATGATCTCGTGGTCAAAAGTAGAGAAAAGAAATACAATCTCTTTGACTTGAGTAGTTTTGAAGTTAAGACAATTTAACCTCAAAATGAACCCCAAGTGTGCATCGAGAAGCTTAGGAAATTTCTTTGGGTTTGTGTCTTACACGTGAAATTGATTAAGAAGATCAACATGATATTAGAAATGTCACCTCTAAAAGTTTAACTCAACTCGGATCATTTCAAAGGTGGTTGGAGTATCTAAGATGCTTTATATCCAATGTATCGGGAAGATGTACGCCATTCTCAGCACTTGTCAGACAGGATGCCAAGTTCAAATAGGATGACAAGTGTGAGCATGCCTTCAAATACATTAAGCATTACCTGATGACATCACTAGTTCTAGCAAGCCCTATCCTAGGCAAGCCGCTCATACTTTACATTATTGCATTAGAAAACTCTCATAGTACTTTGTTCATCGATGCTATCTGGACAGTTGGCATGATGGTCCATGATCCTCTCATAGTTTGACATTACCTTCATACTCCTTCATGCAATGAAAGGACAAGCATTAGGGGATTTCTTAGCAGCAAACCCACTTCATGATGACTCTTCGCTTAGTGATGATCTCCTCGATGAATAAATCATGTACTTAAGGGATACTTGCATTCACTGCAGGGAGATGTACTTTGATGGTGCGGCTTCCTCTCAAATAGGAGAAGAACCATAATCTACTATTTCAGGAAAGGTAGGGTTATGAATAGTTCTCTTAACTCGGATGATTTGATGAGATTCTCATCATCACCCAATGCACCAATAATGAAGTTGAATATGAGGCTCTATTGCCGATCAGTTAGCCATTACTCTAAGCATCCACATCAACATCTTGAGATTCTTAGCTAGTTATCAACCAAATCATGGGTCTATAAGGTTATAAAGCTCAAGCTCCATCACTACCACAAGTACATAATGGAGTTGTTGGCCCAAATCGAGGTTACCATTTATAAGATTCCTTTAAGAGAATGCCTTAGCATATGCTTTTGTAAGCATACTAATGAGTTGACATGTCAGGATGAGTCCATATCAATAAAGGTCCAAAATAGACAAGATCCCTTATTGATATTGAACTCATCAAAAGTACTCTCTTGAAGGAGGTTGCCATTGCCAAGAAGGGATGAGTTGATTGGAGGCAACCATTCATGGATTACTTAAATAAAGGCAAACTACCTTCAGAAGTCCCAAGCCCAAGATGGAGTAGAGTGCACTTTCCATGCTCTTGTGGATGGTGTCTTGTAGGTTGATCTGGCTCGTAAGATCATGATGGCAGGTACACCTGGGATTATGTGGAGCCAACCAATCCATTCGAAGATGAAAGCCAAGATCGGATAAGGATACTACTGGCCATCGATGATCAAAGATTGCATGGATACGACTAGGTGATGCCACCAATGTTAGATACACGGTGTGGTCCTACACCAACCACCAAAAATTTTACCTCCTACATTGGCTTCATGGGCATTCTAGTGTTGGGGTACTGATATAGTAGGTCTGATTGATCCTCCTTCTTCTAAGGGTCATTAGTTCATGTTAGCTACTACTGAGTACTTTTCCAAATGGGCGAAGGTGATTCTGCTCAGAGAGGCCACACCTCAGCATGTGTTCCAGTTTCATATCATATCGATATGAGTGCCTCGAAGAATTATATGATAATAATATTTATTGAGCAAAGATCAACAACTTTTCTCGAAGACATAACATATATTATAGATATTCTACCATCAACTATCCTAGGTCAAACGGCGTAGCAGAAGCCATCAATAAAACTCTTATCTAAATATTAAAGAAAACACTTGACAAAAATAAGCGACAGTGGCATGAGAAGTTAGTTGAAGCCTTGTAGGACTACCGCGTCACATATAGAACTCCAACATAGTCTACTCCTTTCTCTTTAGTGTATTGGTCCAAAGTTGTTCTACCATTAGAAGTCCAACTCCCATCACTAAGGATAGCTGTGGGTAACAATATCATAATAAAGTAGAATGCCAAGTTATAGTTAGAAGAGCTCGAAGGTTTAGAGGAGAGACACATGCGGGCATGCCAAAACTGTGAGTTGTACAAAGCTAAAATCTTTCAAGCTCATAACATTTTGGTCCATACTAAAACTTTTTAAGTAGGAGAACTTATTTTAGTTCTAAGGAGACCGATTGTTGTCCGTTGTAAGATGGGAGGCAATTGAACCCACTTGGGAAGGCCATTTTGCCCTAGAGACCAAAGAGGATCTTATTAGCTTATTAATCATAAGGGAGAGCACCCAATGCTTCATCAATGGGGTCTACTTAAAGAAATATTATAAATCATGTTTGAAAACAATTATCATCAATGAAAATTCCATTTTTAAAATTCAATCTCTTTCATGTTGAAAGTATTCTTGTTTGTGAATGCCATGATGTGTTTAGGTAGGTGTAAGGAACCAGTGACATCCTATCCTTCATCGACACAACATAAACAAACTATACACACAAACATATAAAACAAACACATATCTTTCATCTGGGCTACTCTTGAGATACACCCCAGCGACACTCACTCGATTAGCTTTGGTGGTGACGCTATGCTAGTGTGTCAACAACGATATTCTTGCTTTGGAGGATGTAAGTGCTACACTTTCCTTTACTTGGACATTACCGGAGTGCCTTGTTGTTAGTTTGGTGCCTTATTGCATGGCCGGTAAGCTACCTCATGTTTGGCTTCATTTAAGAGGATGTGAGTCTGCTATGCTTTCTTCTTGGATTAGTCTTTGTGCACTAACTTGGTTGAGTATATTTGAGGTTTAGGATAAGTCCCCAAGTGGCTTCTTCCCTCCTGACTACTTCAAGTCTAGTCAATCCTTCTCGCTCCCTTAATGCTCTCTAGGTGGATAGCATGTCCCTCGATAGACTATCCTGATGATTACCTTCACATAAAAAGTTGTAAGTCTACACACATTCTTTCCAGATTGATCGTTGCACACCGATGGGCACCTTAGGTTGGTTGGTTCTTAGTATGCTAATGGATACAACTTAAGTTTGTTGGTTCTCGCACCTAGGATATACCACTCATGGCAGATGTAAGTCTGCTATGCTTTCTCCTTGAGTTGGCCCTATAAGCTTTATTTTTTTGGCTCAGATAACATCCCTAGTAGCACTCTCCTGGGCTATATTTGGATCACATCCTTTTAAACCCATTTATACACTGCAGTTACTATCAATTAGACAGTTCCCTTTCAAGTAACCACCCGTTGGTTGGAGAATCCATCTTTTGGATGTGTGATTCTCATTGCTTTGATAGTAAATTTGAGATAGGCCAAGGCTAACATAACCCCTTCTCAATGTGATCCCTTGCACACCAACAGGGTCCACGCAAACATATAAACAAAATATATATTCACTTGTGGATTAGGAGGACACCCCTAGCGGTACATTTTCCCAAACATGCATCCTATCTTTAGGGCAGTGTCAACAAAACTCCCAAGAATCTCCTTACTGTTGATATAAGTCCCCAAACATTCACTCAGTCTAAGTTGGGTTCTATTTGTTATGCTTCCAATAGGTCACCACAGTGGTTGTTCCATGCTTTAGAAGATGTAAGTCTACTACTCCTTCCTAGCATAACCATTGCACATCGAAAGACAACCCCTTAGGTTGGATAGCTCTACCCTAAGGCAAGTAGATTAATTCTTTGAATTTGTAAATCTGACATAGGATAAGTCTGATATAGCCCATTCCCAGTGGGTCCATTGCACACCAACATGGTCCATAAATTAAATCTATCAAATTTTATAGAGCTCACTTCCCCTGTGGATATACCCTCAATTTGAAATTATATTAAACCAAACATATCAAATCACATGAAATTAGATAAAATTAATCGACTACTTTTAGTTGACATAAGTCCCGGTGGCATTCATTCGTTTCCTAGGTCATATTGTCATGCATCCAATAGGTCACCCCACTAGTTTTTTCCTCACTTTGGAAGATGTGGGTCTGGTACGCCTTCTTCCTAACATAACTGTTGCACACTGAAAGGCAAACCCTTAGGTTGGCTAGCTCTACCTCGTAACCGATAGACAATCCCTTTGGATTTGTAAACCTGAGGTATGTCAAAGTTGATATAGCCCCTTCTCAGTGGGTCCATCACACACTGATAGGGTCCATACATTAACTCAGATTAAATTAAACTTAATATGATTTTCCTTAGTGAAGTTAAATGACACCCTTCTCCCTAGTGGAGCCCCAAATCATATATAAATAAGTCAAGAAAATAAATCAAATTCAAAACCAACCTCTTAAGTGGATCCAAATTAAACCAACTCCCCTAGTAGAGTCTAAATCAAAGAAATCTAATCAAACTCTTATTCCTAGTGGATACATCCCTGCCCAAACCTACTTCCCTAGTGGAAGGCTCATATACCCGATTCTTGTGAAATTGAGCCCATATCTCTAGTAGATGTGCCCCAACATCAATTAAAAAAAAAATTTAAGTCAATTTGATCTTACTTCCTGGTTGATTATAGATTCTTATCTCTGACGGATCTTCTTTCCATAAATCATATAATCAAATCAAATTCAAACCTTATGCCTAGCATATTTTCTTCTTATATGCCCTCGACATAGATCCCTCACATGTCATGTCCAATGCATGTGTGATCCCATAGCGGATCTCCCTCCATGTCCTTAACATGGAATTCTCATCAAATCTTATTTCTTCACTTATGCAAACAATTAATACTTTAACTAAAAGCCTAACAATATATTCGTTCAAATTACATCATCTTAGCATTATAATCAACATTTTATGATTTGTGATGGCGCAAGCTCAAACTAACTATATTATATCAGGCTAAACATATTATAGTGTGAATTAAAACACTATATTATATTATAATATATGATGTTATGTTATAATTTGCTATAATATAATATATATGTCTAACATTACACCTCATTAGAATCACTTAAAAGGAACAAATAACAAAATTTTCTCAAAATATGAATAATGTTCATTTTGGATGTAAAATTGTTAATTTCTATTAGAAATGGTACAAAATAGCATAATTTTGGTGCTGCTTCTAGGTGCGTCTTGTGAATTTAGCCAAATTCTACCATCTCAACCCTCAAATTAACATTTTTGTTAGTTTTGACCCAATGTATTATAACAAAAGTAAAACATACTAAAATGTACAATCATTTAGTAACACACCACCACATTCATATATATATGAAGTTATATTGTTATGACCATTATATTTTAATATGCTTTTATATAATATATTATCTTACATTACACCTTAAAATGAATCACTTTAAGCAAAAAAATTATAAAATTTGGTTGAAAAATGAACATTTATTTTGGATGCAAAATTCCATTCTTTTGATAAAATAACAAAACATAGCACACACCCAATGATGTTCCCGAAAGCTACCATAAATTTGAACAAATCCCATCATCCCAACCTATAAATCATTTTGTTTACAAATTATACTAGTACAAACTCTACTACATCATACTATAATAAACTAAAATATGCAAACAATAAGTAGTAATACATAAGAGTATGCTAAAATGCATGATGCTACACTATGTTATGACATCCTATATTAGAATGCACTACAACATATTATATTCTATTATATTGCATATCACATCACAAGGGATTGCCTAAGATAAAAAATCATAAAATTAGTATAAATAGTAAAAAACTATATATTTTAGACGTATCACTTACATATTTTAAATTGAAATAATAAATTATGATGCCATGTTCTACCAATTATGAATTTGGCCAAATTCCATGATTAAAGTCTAAATCAACATTTTTACAAATAATGCTAGTGTAGGGTTACATGATTGCAAAATACTAAAATAATTTAAAATCAACATTTATTTTATTTAGTTCATTTTTATTTTATTTTATTTATTTTAACATATTTAGGTTTATTTTAGTTTTTTTATTTTTTTATTTTATTTTTTTATTTTTGGTTTAGGTTTTATTAAGTTTAGGTTTGGGTTTTTAGCTTTAATTTAGGTTTAGGGTTAGTTTAGAGTTTAGGATTTAGTGTTTGGGGTTTAGGGTTTAAGGTTTATGGTTTAGGTTTTAGGTTTAGGGTTTAAGTTTTAGTTTAGGGTTTAGGGATTAAGGTTTTTTTTAATATAAAATAAATCTAGATTTAATATTTCTTCTTTTCGACTTCATCAACCAAGTAGCACCCCAAGTTTTCTAAGACATACGATTTATAGATAAAAAATGAGCACCCATAGAGCAAATCAAACCCTAGATAAGTAGGGTTTAGTAGATAATTTAAGATTGAATGGGTTCTTGGTTTCTCTTATTTATTGGAACCACCTTTAGGTAGGGATTTCATATTCTCGATCTTAGGGAAACCTAGTTTTTTACCACTTTAGTTTATCCACCAATTAGATACCACCACTTTGATAATTTGAGTTTAGTTTTAGGGTTTTGTGATTGGGTGATGTTTTTAGGTTCTTATTCTTAGGGTTTAGGGTTTAGGGTTCAGGGTTTAAGGTTTAGAGTTTAGGTTTTAGGTTTAGGGTTTATGTTTTAGTTTAGGATTTATAGTTTAAGATTTTTTTTCCTTAACATAGAACAAATTTAGATTCAACATTTTTTTTCTTAACATAGGAAATTGATTCAACATTTTTTAATCTCCCCAAGTATGTGAAAAGTGGAGGGTTGTGATGTTATTTGACCAGTAAAACTTGTTTAATCATGGCATGAATCCTTTAAGTCATTACAATCTAGGCCTCCCAGCTTGTAAGGAATTTGAAAAATTTTAGTCTACATCATTGCCAGTGCTGTTAAATAACAAGGGTTCCATTATGCATGCAGGACAAAGTTAGTTCATGAAACTATAATTAGATTGGGATCTTGGAATATAGGTTCTTACAAGTAATGGAATTAATAGATATTATGGTTCATAGTAAATATTTTATGTGTTTAAATGGGTTTGGGAGAAGGGAAGATTGATAGTTTAGGTTTTTATGGTATTTAGGTAGAAGTTTATGGTGTAGGTGATTATAGATAAATGTTTGAAGGATAATGTTATAAATATTAGATGTGGAGATAGAGTTATAGCTTTAAATATTATTGTTGATTAAGATTTTAATGTTTAGTGTTTATGTTTAGGTTTGGATGTAAGCTCAAGTTTTGGAATGTTAGAGGGATTTAGTTTAGGTATTTATTAGATTTAAATGAACATGTTTAGAGTGGTAGTTTAGTTATGGTGGTTATGGATTTGGAGTGACTAATGAAGAAGGTAGGACTATTAGATTTTTTTTTTAGTTTATTATTTAGATGTATTTAGGTTTAGGTTTAAGTTTAAATGAACATATTAGGTTTAGGTTTATTTTTATTTTATTTATTTATTTAGTATGGTTTAGGTTTATCTTTAGGTTTTATTTATTTTAGTTTAGGTTTAGGTTTATTTCATATTATTTAGTTTAGGTTTAGGTTTTATTTTTTATTTAGTTTAGTTTAGGTTTGTTTTATTTTAGTTTAGTTTATTTAGTTTAGGGTTTAGTTTTTATTTTTTATTTATTTTTAGGTTTTATTTTTAGGTTTATTTTTTAGGTTTATCTTTTAGGTTTAGGTTTTTAGTCAGTTTTTATTTTATTTTACTTTAGGTTTTTCTTATTTTTATTTTACATTTAGGTTTTATTTTGTATAGGTATTTTATTTTTAGGTTAGTTTAGGTTTTTTTTAATTTTAGTTTAGTTTTTTATTTTAATTTATTTTATTTCTAGGATTAGGTTTAGGTTTAGGGTTTAGTTTAGGTTTTTAATGTATTTTATTTTATTTTATTTAGGTTTAAGTTTCTTTATTTATTTTATTTTAGGTTTTATTTAGTTTAGGTTTAGGATTTTAGGTTTTTAGGGTTTAGGGTTTAGAGTTTAAGGTTTTGGGTTTTGGTTTAGTGTTTAGGGTCTAGGATTTTTAGGGTTTAGGGTTTAAGTTTTAGTTTATGATTTAGGGTTTAGGGTTTAAGGTTTAGGGTTTAACTTTTTTTTAATAGAGAACAAATTCAGATTTAACATTTATTCTTTCGCTTTCATCAAACAAGTATTTAGTTTTAAGAAACGGGACATAGATCAAAATGAGCACCCATAGAGCAAATTAAGAACACCGTGATGAGTAAAACCATCTCTGATGTAAAGACACAATTTTATAGTAGATAAAATTCGTTCTTCATTTTCTCCGGTTACCACCCCACCTCTGTAGCGATTTGCCATCATATCCACATCTCTCTCTCCACCACCATGGATGTAACCTCTATCACTCTTCCACCATCTTTATCCTGAGTCTATCCCCACCATTTTGATAGTTTACCTCTAGATCTAATTTTGATAGTGTTCCTTCCATCAAGGTTATTCTTAGGTTTTAGAGTTAGTTTAGAGTTAGTTTAGGGTTTATGGTTCTGAATTTAGGGTTTTTGGTTTAGTGTTTAGGGTTATTTATTTTAGGATTTAGGGTTTAGGGTTTATGATTGAGGTTTAGGTTTTTATGGTTTAGAGTTTAGGGTTTAGGGTTTTATGTTTAGATTAGTTTAGGTTTAGTTTAGGGTTTTATTTATTTTAGGTTTATAGTTTAGGTTTGGGTTTTTTAGTGTTTATATTTTAGGTTTAGTTTAGGGTTTAGTTAGTTTATTTAGGTTTATGTTTAGGTTTAGGATTTTGGGTTTAGGGTTTTTTTAATTAAGTAAATGGTATGTTTAGGTTTATTTTGTTTATTTATATTTATTTGAGTTTACTTTATTTTTTATTTTTATTTAAGTTTATTTTATTTTTATTTGGTTTAGTTTATTTATTTTAGTTTTATTTATTTTAGTTTATTTTTATTTATGTTTAGGTTTATTTTTTTGTTAAGTTTTTATTTTATTTTTTATTTTTTTAGGTTTAGGTTTTATTTTTTTTCTTTTAGGTTTTAGGTTTTATTTTTTATTATTTTTAGGTTTAAGTTTTAGGTTTTTAGTTTTGGTTTATTTTTATATTTTATTTTTTAATTTAGGTTTAGGTTTAATTTTAGTTTATTTTATTTTATTTAGTTTATTATATTTAGGTTTAGTTTATTTATTTTAGGTTTAGGTTTAGGTTTTATTTATTTAGTTTATTTTATTTTAGTTTAGGTTTAGGTTTATTTATTTTGTTTATTTTATTTATTTTATTTTAGGTTTAGTTTTTTAGTTTTATTAGTTTATTTTTTTATTTTTAAGTTTTTTTATTTTTTTTTTAGGTTTATTTAGTTTTATTTTATTTTATTTTTTTTAAGTTTTGCTTTTATTTGATTTATTTTATTTTTTTAGTTTAGTTTAGGTTTTTTATTTCTTTATTTTAGTTTCATTTTAATTTTTATTTTTTTCATTTTAGTTAGGTTTAAGTTTAGGTTTAGGTTTAATTTAGTTTATTTTTATTTTTATTTTATTTTGGTTTAAATTTTTTATTTATTTTATTTTAGGTTTATTTAGTTTAGGTTTATTTTATTTTTTAGGGTTTAGGGTTTATTAATGGTTTAGGGTTAGTTTAGAGTTTAGGGTTTAGGGTTTGGGGTTTAGGTTTTAGGGTTTAGGGTTTAGGGTTTAGGGTTTAGGTTTTAGGATTTAGGTTTTAGGTATAGATTTGAAGGTTTAGTTTAGGGTTTAAGAATTTTTTTTTTAACAGAGAACAAATTATATTTAATATTTTCTTTTTTGATTTCATTTAGTTTATAGTTAGCAAAATAGTTTTTGCTTTATTTTTTATGGTTTATTTTATTAATTCTTATTTAATTTTAATTTGGATCTTCATTTTATGACTTAGTTTATGTTTTATTTAGACATTTATTGATTAGTATTTTTATTTAATTTATTTTAGGTTTATAGTTTAGTTTTTTTATTTTTTTTAGGTTTTATAGTTTAGGCTTAGGTTTAGGGTTTTATTTAGTTGGGTTTGGGTTTTTATTTTAGTTTAGGGTTTATTTGGTTTAGGGTTTATTTTATTTAGTTTTTTAGGGTTGTAGCTTTAGGGTTTAGGGTTTCAGGTTAGTTTTAGGGTTTAGGATTTAGGGTTTTGCATTTTTTTTTTTAATTAAGTAAACTCATAGTTTCAGGTTTATTTAGCTTATATTTTATTTCTTTGAGTTTATTTTATTGATTTATTCTGAATTAGGTTTATTTTTATTTTATTTAGTTTAGGTTATTTATTTTAGTTTAGGTTTTTTAATTTAGTTTATTTTTAAAGCTTAAGTTTTATTTTTTAATTTTTGGTTTTATTTTAGTTTATATTTTTTTAATTTTTTTAGGTTTAGGTTTATTTTATTTTAGGTTTATTTTTTTGGTTTATTTTTGTTTAGGTTTAGGCATATTTTAGTTTATTTTATTTTATTTAGTTTAGGTTTAGGTTTTATTTATTTTAGTTTAGTTTATTTTAGTTTAGCTTATGTTTATTTTATTTGTTTATTTAATTTTTTTTATTATTTTGGTTTAGGTTTTCTTAGGGTTTAGGTTTTATTTTTATTTATTTAGGTTTAGGTTTTATTTATTTCTTATTTTATTTTACTTTAGGTTTATTTTATTTTATTTTATGTTTTGTTTTTATTTAATTTAGGTTTTCTATTCTTAGGTTTATTTTAATTTTATTTTAGTTTAGTTTAGGTTTTTTATTTATTTTATTTTATTTATTTTTTTATTTAATTTTATCTAGTTTAGGTTTAGGTTTAATTTAGGTTTTAATTTATTTTCTTTTATTTTAGGTTTATTTTAGGTTTATTTTTTTAGTTTAGATTTAGGTTTATTTTTAGTTTATTTTATTTTATTTAGTTTAGGGTTTAGGTTTAGGTTTAAGTTTTATTTATTTTAGTTTAGGTTTAGGTTTATCTTACTTTTATTTTAGGTTAAGTTTTGTCTTTAGTTTAGGGTTTAGGTTTTATTTTTAGTTTATTTTTAGGTTTATTTTTTTAGGTTTAGGTTTTATTTAGTTTTATTTTATTATTTTAGGTTTATTTTAAGTTTATTTTATTTTAATTTATGTTTAGTTTTATTTAGGTTGATGATTTAGCTTTTGATAGTTTAGGTTAAGCTTGAGATGGTTTTGTTTTGGATGAGGCCTAGAATGTATAGTTAATTTGAGTTTGATAGAGAAATAGTTAGGGGAAATAGTTTACTATTTTATTGGCATTTTAATTTAGGCTTAGAGGAATGGCTATAGTGACTCATTTTGGGTATTAGAGCTTTAGAATGATTTTTTTTATTTGTGTTTGAGTTTGAGAGGGTATACTTTATCTTGATCAGGTGATTTGGTTTGGTTTAGTTTATAAGTCATGGGTAGGAGGTGAGTTTTTTTGGTTAAGGTATGAAGGTTTAGGAATCATGGCTTATGGATATGCTCAATAGGTTGATTTACCTCCTATGGGTTTAGTTTTTAGCAATGTCTTATTTTATACCATTAGGATAGATAGTAGGAAATGACCACTATTATTTTATCTCATGTGATGCCCTTGAACAAAAGTGGAATGATTATTTGCTTTGTATTTGATTAGATTTGAAATGAGAGTTGGTTATTAAGTCAATTGGAGTTGATTTGATTTTTTAGCTCAATTTTACTCATTTAGGTAGATTAGGTTGGGTTTAGTTGAAATTGGTCAAATTTAAACCAAGGTTATTCAAGTTATGATCGTTTGGGATGTTTAGTTTTGATTTAGTTTAGTTTGGCTTAGATTTGATTTTGGCTCATTTAAATTCATTTGGGTCAAATGGCTTAGTTTATTTATAAATTAAGGTTTGTCATGGTTTGGGTTTAGTTTTAATTGAAGATGATTTTAGTCTTTGGTTTCAATTAATTTGGATTTGGATTTGATTTAGGTTTGAACCTTTAGGTAACTTTAAAAGTAGGTCAATTGGTTCAATTAGTCCAATCATTGCTTTAGGAGTTCAATAATCAATTGAATGAACTTAGCCATTGATTGAAATCAATTTAGTTTATATTATGATTTGACCCAATTTGGTCTTTTTGTCAATTTGGATCAGCTTTGTCAAGAATTGGGTTTTTTTCACTCAATTGAAGGTCAAGTCATTCAAAATTTTTGATTGGGTTTGAATCATTAGTTTCAAGGGAGTTTGTCTTAGGTTGCAATTTGGCTACTTTGGGTTTCATGTGGGTTATTCAATTATGACCAAGTTGACTTGGTTTGACCTATTTATTTTGATCAACTTTAGGTGATCAAAATCTATTAGAGGTTTTGATGGGCTTAGTTCAATAATTTGGGTAAGATTAGAACTTGACTAATGGTCAAATTACTTTGGGTCAAGTGGACCAATTGGGTTTAGTGGCTTGATTTTTTTGGGTTGAGTTTGATTTAGTTCAATTTTATATGGATTTAGGATTGATATATAAATTCAATTTATTGGTTTGGGTTTTAGTTCATTTAAATTTCAAGTCAAAAGGGTTAAGTTGGGTTTGACTTGGATTGATTTTGGTTTGGCTTGATGATTGTAGATTTCATTTATATTTTTTGAATATGACTAAGGTATGATTGATTCATGAGAAAATTAGTGAATTTAGGTTTTTAAGAAAAATTTTTAGTCCATGGAGTTATTCTTAGGTTTAATTTTATTTTGGATTATTAATTTTGATGATTTAAATGTATATTTATAATTGTGAATATGATTTATCATTGATTTAGAAATCAATTGAGTTTGACTTGATAGGATTAAGATTTGGCTAAGTTTAGGATAGTCATATGGCTTTAAGGTTTTGATTTAATTTGATTTAGTTTTATTTAGTTTTGATCATTTGAATGTAGATTTGATTTATATTTAGAAGATGATTGAAGATATAAATTGATTATAGAAAATCAATTGATTTTAGTTTGATTTGGATTAAGATTTGGCTAAGTCCATGGGATAGGTCATATAGCTTAAGGGTTTCAAGTTTGGATTTGATCATGGGCTTCAATCATTTGGTTTTGGATTTGAATTTAATGTAGAATTGAATTTGAGGTTTGGTTTAGGTGAACATGGATTGGATTTGGGTTGTAGTAGGTGGATTATCTTAGGCATAACTAATCCATGGTTAACCTTTCTAATTCTTTAAGCTTAGGTTAATTTTTTAATAGAAGTATCTTATGGTAGAAGTCTTGGTGTAGAAGTCTCCAAAGTCTAAGATGCAAAGATTGGCACTCAAAAGTGAAGTCAATAGGTCTTAGTCCATAGTGTTGCCCTTTTAAATGATTGGAAGGAGAAAAGTTTCACATTATAGACTTAGATACATCTTTTAATAGTTTTCTTGGGAGACCATGGATACATGAGGACAACATAGTTCCATCTTCTCTACATGAGTGTATGAAGTTCATGAGAGGAGGGATCGTCTACTCTATCATAGGTGATCTCAAGCCATTTATAGTTCATAAGGTCGGCATATATGAGGATGTCGCTTACTACATCCCTCAAACTCATGAACTTGGCCAAAGATTATAAATAAAAAAACAAAAAGAAAAAAAAAAGAAAAAGAAAAAGAAAGAGAAAAGAAAAAAGAAAAAGAAAAGAGAAAAGTAAAAAGAAAATAAAGTGGAAAAGAATTAGACTTGGAGGAGGAAGTGGGCGACATTTAGATTCCACCCATAGTTCATTACTCCATTACATGGTAGGATGACCTAACCTAGGAAGAGGCATTAGTCTAGGGTGGAAAACCTCCATTGGTATCAGAAGATATTTCCAACTAAGGACACCTACATTCCATATAGACTTAGAATCTAGTTCATAGGATGAGTCTTATATGGTTAGCATAATGTTGGCTTAATTAGCCTCATGTTCAATTTGATTAATTTTGATGATAACAAACAAATGCTTGGATGTTCTAATGAATATTTTTATGTGTTTCAGATATATCAATTGCTAATTACATATCCAATACATCTCACAAATTGTTAGAAGAAATTGCAAGAATAAAAGAATGAAAGGGATAATGTGAAGCTCATGATTTTAGGTTATATGACTATTCATATGAGTTTTTGGCATGAATCAATTTGCTCACAACCTAACATACTATTTTAATGAGGTTAATTTGTATAAATCTTTATTTAATTAACATTCAATTATATGTTTTTCTACATAGCAATAAAATTGTCAAAGTAATAAATGATCATAACTATTAAGTATAATTATTTTATTTACTTAATATAATTAGGTATTTTAATTTAATTTGCTGGTTATATGATAACTAACATATTTATGATTATATATAAATTATATCATAATTTTAAATATCACATGTCAAAATTAACAAAATATATATAAATTTTGTATTTTAGCCAAAGTCATTGTTTAATCAAAGAATTCATATCTGATTTTATCTCCAGTTCCTTGGATTTTTCCTTTAAAATAAGTGGTTACATGACCCACTTTGCATTAAAATTGAATTTATTATGATTTTTTAAACATTACTTGATTTTAATAATGGATGCATGCTACATGCTTTGAATATATTAAGAGCTACATGTGATTACTTTTGACTTTCCCATGTGAATAGCCGAATTTTTGCTGCTAAATTTAATATTTGTTTAATATAAATTATATTTTTATTGAATATTAAATTATCACATGATAACATGAGGTTGTATAATATATTTCTTTGAAATAATTTTTTAAATGACCTTCTTGCCTATAAATAGCCCTCATTCTCTTCATGAAAGCATCCCTCATTCAAAATTCAAAATCTCTCCAGCAAATCTAGAGAAAATCTCTTAAATGTTCTTTCCAAGTGTTCTCCAAATATTGCAAGATCAAATCCTTGGTTTGGAAGCTTCAACATCTTCAACGAAGCAAGCCTTTTAAATTACTTGAGTTTGTTTTCTTGATCTTAATACTTCTTAGTTGTTCATGCTATTTTCACCATCTATTTCTTCTTTCTAATTTATACTTTTTTGGTGGATTAGTCTTTGAATATTGGTTTTCACATCAAAGCTTCTCAATCATTTTTTTTGTGAAAAACTCTTGTGATAATTTGTAGGATCTATTTCTGCTGAAATTTTTTTCCTACAAATTTCTTTTGGTTTCTTGAAATATTTCTTCTTTGGTCTTATTTTGAAAGATCATTTATTCTTAGATCTATTTTAAGCATTTTAAAATAAATTATTGTGCTGAAATTATTTTCATATTTTCTAGATCTCTCTTTTTTTAATTGAAAGCTTACTAGCCAACTTAGATCTATCATATACTTATTTTTTTTATTTTGTGATCATTAGCATTATTTGAAAGAATCTTTTTGGTTAAAAAAAAAAAATTACTCCTTGCTGAAATTTATCTTATCATGAAAAAGAATATTGTGAATTTATTTTGAAATCATTTTGTATTATTCTACAAATTATAATAACTTAAACATCCTAGTAAGATCACTTTAAGATATTTATTTTTATTAAGTGAGCATTTTGCTTGCCAAATTTTTTGAGTTGTAAAGTGATCATTTATAAGTTGTGAGATCACTTTTGAATTTGATTTCTTGGTATATTTGTGAGAGAGATTTACTTTCTAAAAATTTATTATTTTGTATTTTTTTTTTTTGTAAAATTTATTTTGGGGTTGTACTTTTGAGGGAAATTTTATATTGTTGGGGTTGTACTTGTTATGGGAGTACTTTTGTAAACCATTTTCATTTAGTGGATTCTAGCCGGTGGCTAGGCGTGGGCGGTTTGGGGTTTAACCATTAAAAAATCATGTGCCTCTTGTCTCTATTTATTGTATTTTTATTTTTTGCTGCATTTAGAATTATATCTTATCATTATAAAATCAAAATCTAATTTTCTATTTAAAATTAAAATTTAAGTTTTGAAAATTTTAATATTACCCAATTCACCCCCTCTTGGGTGCTATAGTGTCTCATTGGTATCGAGCTAGGCTCTTTTTTTATTGGCTTAACATCCAGAGTAAATCTTTTCACTATGGCACAAGGTTTCCAAAGGTTCATTCTGGGAGGACAATCCACTCATAGACCTCCACTTTTAGATAGTGTACCATTTGATTATTGGAAAAATAGAATTAGTACATTCTTAAGAGGTCAAGATGTGGTATATGTTGATCATACACCCACAGTAAGTAAATGGCATTAAAGTAGAAAAACCTTTTGAGGAATGGTCTATTTGAAAGAGAACTTGATGAATTAAATGCTAGCTTGTAATACTTTACATTGTGCTTTATTACGATGATTACATGAAAATTTCTATGTTAAGTAAAAAAAAGAAATATGGGATAAACTTATAACTTATGAAGGAACTAGTGAAGTTAGAGATGCTCACATAAATAGACTTGTTCATGATTATGAGTTATTTCATATGTCTTTTGAATCTATTTGATATGTATACTAGATTTATGAAAATAATTAACACATTACATTCTCTTGGAAAACATATAGGAATCAAGACTTAGTTTATAAGATTCTTAGATGTCTTCCAAAAGAATGGGAAAAGCTAAAATGCTATTAGTGAAGCTAAGATTTATCTACTTATCCACTTGATCAACTTTTGGGTTATAGCACATAGCATGAGGTTATTGCTCAAAGGGATAAGATGGATAACTCAACAAAAAAGGAGAAAGGAAAAGCCATTTACACTACAAGTTGATGATAGTGATGAGCATAACACCTCAAGCTGGGATGGTGATTGTGATGAGGTGGTCATGCTTTCAAAAGGCTTGGGAACTTGCAGGAAGAAGAAAAGGTATAAAAAATCTAAAAATTATAAATTTCAAGAAATTTCCTACAATTGAAGGGATCATTTGCTATCATTGTAAAAGCACGGACACATAAGAGGTGATTGTCGAACTTATTGAATCAAAGAAAAGAAATTGATGTAAAAAGAAAAATATGAAGGAGAAAAAATACCATAAGAAGAAGAGCTTTATGGGCCAATCAGTTCAAATGAATCAAGTACTCATGATGAAGAGGTCAACATATGTCTTATGGCAAATGGAGAATTTGACTTAGATTCTCAAGAGGTATGTAATGATATATCTTATGATGAATTAGATGATGCTTTTAATGATTTAGTTATTGAATATAAAAAATTAAAAGAAAATACAAAACCTTAGAAAAGAACATAAAAATTTAGATATGCATTTTGTGATTTAAAAAAATGAATGTGATAATTTAAAAGTAAAAATACTTCTTTATTAAATTGTTCCTTAGTTGTAGGTAAACTTGAAGAGAGAATATCTTATTAAAAGCAAGATTAGAATTATGTTTAAAATCACAAGTTCATTATAATACTTCATCAGAAAAACATTTAATAAAAATTATTTGCATCATACACATCCCACTCATATATCTTATAATTATCATTCTAAATCATATGCAAACACTAATGTTTGGTGCAACTATTGCAATAAAAAGGGCATATTTCATTTGATTGCTATGCAAATACAAAATACTAAGCAATCATCTTATGTATGGGTACCAAAAGGTACAAACACTACACAAACCATGCATGCTAAATATCTTACTTCAAATTTAGAATGTGGACCCAAACATGTTTGGGTTCCAAAAGTTAACATGTGAGTTTATTTGTAGGAATGCCTTCAAAGCAAAATCAAAGAAGGCATGTGGTACTTGGACGTGGATGTTCAAGACATATGACGGAGATAAAGATAAATTCACAACTTTAGAATCAAGTGATGGAGGATTTGTTACATATGGAGATAATCTGAAGGGAAAATCATTGGCATTGGTTCTATTTGTAAGAATTCTATCACTTTAGATAAAGTTTTCTAGTAGAAGGATTAAAACATAATTTAATTTCTATTAGTCAATTATGTGATAAAGGTTTGAATGTAGTATTCCATGCATCATATTGCATTATAAAAAATAATGAAAATGTTTTGCTAGTAGGGAAAAGATACAAAATATTTATGTCATTGATTTAGATAGCTTTCATGATGTAAATTTAAACTTACTTTGTTTTAAAAGCACTCATGATGATATATGGTTATGGCATAGAGACTATGTCATATTAACATGCACACTTAATAAAATTGCTAAACTTGATTTAGTAGTTGGTTTTGCCTAAATTAAATTTTCATTCAAACTATGTTTGTGATGCATGTATTCATGGTAAACATTCTAGAAGCTCATTTAAAAGTAAAATATTGTTTCTACTTCTAGACCTCTAGAATTATTACACATGGATTTATTTGGTCCTATTAGCACCACTAGCTTAGGTGGAAAAATTATGGTTTTGTGATTGTTGATGATTTCTCTAGATATACTTGGGTCTTATTTGTAACTTACAAGGATGATGTTTTTTGGTGAGTTTAGAAAGTTTTCTATATTCAAAGAGAACAAGGCCTTTGATTAATAGGGTTCAAAGCGATCATGGTGGCGAATTTGAAAATAAATTATTTGAGGATTTTTGTGATGAACATGGGATTAGACATAATTTTTTGCACCTAGAACTCCCCAACAAAATGGGTAGTAGAGAAAAAATAATATTAATTGAATTAAGTAGATATGCTTGATGAGTATAAATTGCCAAAATATTTTTTGGAAGTGATCTTGCATGTTATGTAATGAATAGGATCTTTTAGACCAATTTTGAAGAAGACACCTATGAATTGTTTTTGGAAAGAAGCCTAAGATTGAACACTTTCATGTATTTGGATGTAAATGCTTTATTTTGAATAATGGAAAAGATCATTTAGGTAAGTTTGATTACAAATCGGATGATCTTAGGATACTCTCTTTCTAGTAAGAACAGAGTTTACAATAAAGAAAAATGATTGTAGAAGAATCAATACATGTTATTTTTTGAAAATTTGATTGATCCTATTAGAAATGAAGTGATTGATGAAGAGATTGATAACTTTAAGAAAATATCTTTAGAAGATAATATGGATGATTCATTGCTAAGAATGGAAATATAATAAAATCATCAAAGGAACTAATTATAGGAGATCCTTCAAAGGAGTTATGACTAGACATAGTAGAGAAGTTGTAGATCATTGACATTTTTATCGAGGTTGAACCTAAAAATTTAGAAGAAGCATTAAATGATAATTTTTGGATTATTGCTATGGAAGAGGAGTTGAATCAATCAATGTTTGGGAATTAGTCCCAAGGCCCCAAGATCAAAATGTCATTGGAACAAAATGGATCTTTAGGAATAATAGATGATTGAGGTTGTATTGTTAGAAATAAAGCTAGGTTAGTTGCACAAGGGTACACACAAGTTGAAGGTATAGATTTTGAAGAATCTTTTAGTAGCAAAGCTATAGGTTACTCACTTGCTTGCTTTGTTTTTAGAAATTTTAAACTTTTTCAAATGGATGTCAAAGTGCATTTTGAATGGATTTATTGACCAAATGTATTTTGAAACCCTTGATTTTCCAAATCATGTGTATAAATTAAAGAAAGCCTTATATGGTTTAAAAGCAGGCTCCTCGTGCTTGGTATGATAGGTTAAGTAACTTTTTGATAGATCATGGATTTAGAAAGGCGGAGTAGATACCACTTTATTCCTTAAGAGCATAGATGATGATTGTGGGTACAAGTGTATGTAGATGATATATTATTTGGAAGTACAAATGAATCTTTATGCCATGAGTTCTCATCTTTGATGTCTAAAGAGTTTGAAATGAGTATGATGGGAGAACTTAATTTTTCTTGGGTCTTCAGTGAAACAACAAGAAAATGGCACATTCATCTGTCAAACTAAGTATAAATGAATTGCTTGAGAGGTTTGACATGAAAAGATTTAAATCTAGTAAAACTTTATAGGAAAATCTGTTGATCAAAAACTTTATAGGAGTATGATAGGTTCACTTTTATACCTTATTGCTAGTAGGCCTGATATTATGTTTGTTGTTTTGTGCTCGTTTTCAGGCCAACCCAAAAGAATCTCATTTAATAGCAGTCAAGCGTATCTTTCGGTATTTGATAGGCACTACTAGGTTAGGTTTATGGTATCCTAAAATTCTTTATTATGTGATTTGGTTGCTTATTCGATCTGATTTTGCAGATGCAAAGTAGATAGAAAAAGCACATCGGCATATGTCATTTTAGGATCATCACTTGTGTCTTGGTCATCTAGGAAACAAAATTGTAGCTTTATCCACTTCGAAATGAGTACATAGTGGTAGTTGTTTGTCCTTTGGTTAAAGCAACAATTAGAAGATTTTGGTATTAAGCAAGATCACATTCTAGTTCAATGTGACAATACTAGTGCTATTAGTTTAACTAAAATCCTATCCGACTCTCGAACCAAGCATATAGAAATTAGACATCATTTTATTAGGGATCATGTTTTGAAAGGTGATGTTAATATTAATTTTATTAGTGTTGATTTACAAATTACAGATATTTTACAAAACCATTACCAGAAGAACATTTTTGTACTTTAAGACGCATGCTTAGAATGTTAGATCCTAATATTTAAAATTGTATATAGTTTGTTCTCACTTTTTGATGTTGTCAAAAGGGGAGAAAGAGTAAAATGTTGGTTAATATTAAGTCTATTTAATGCATACATTTAGGGGAGCAACATTATTCATCTCATATGCATAATTTTTTTTAATAGAATTTCTTTCAAAACTATGATGAAAGGTCAATTTGCACCTTCATCAAAATCAATACAACATTAGTTTGTCATCATCAAAAGGGGAGATTGTTGGCTTAATTAGCCTCATGTTCAATTTGATTAATTTTGATGATAACAAACAAATGCTTGGATGTTCTAATGAATATTTTTATGTGTTTCAGATATATCAATTGCTAATTACATATCCAATACATCTCACAAATTGTTAGAAATTGCAAGAATAAAAGAATGAAAGGGATAATGTGAAGCTCATGATTTTAGGTTATATGACTATTCATATGAGTTCTTTGGCATGAATCAATTTGCTCACAACCTAACATACTATTTTAATGAGGTTAATTTATATAAATCTTTATTTAATTAACATTCAATTATATGTTTTTCTACATAGCAATAAAATTGTCAAAGTAATAAATGATCATAACTATTAAGTATAATTATTTTATTTACTTAATATAATTAGGTATTTTAATTTAATTTGCTGGTTATATGATAACTAACATATTTATGATTATATATAAATTATATCATAATTTTTAAATATCACATGTCAAAATTAACAAAATATATAAAATTTTGTATTTTAGCCAAAGTCATTGTTTAATCAAAGAATTCATATCTGATTTTATCTCCATCAGTTCCTTGGATTTTTTCCTTTAAAATAAGTGGTTACATGACCCACTTTGCATTAAAATTGAATTTATTATGATTTTTTAAACATTACTTGATTTTAATAATGGATGCATGCTACATGCTTTGAATATATTAAGAGCTACATGTGATTACTTTTGACTTTCCCATGTGAATAGCCGAATTTTGCTGCTAAATTTAATATTTGTTTAATATAAATTATATTTTTATTGAATATTAAATTATCACATGATAGCATGAGGTTGTATAATATATTTCTTTGAAATAATTTTTTAAATGACCTTCTTGCCTAAATATCCCTCATTCTCTTCATGAAAGCATCCCTCATTCAAAATTCAAAATCTCTCCAGCAAATCTAAGAGAAAATCTCTTAAATGTTCTTTCCAAGTGTTCTCCAAATATTGCAAGATCAAATCCTTGGTTTGGAAGCTTCAACATCTTCAAAGCAAGCCTTTTAAATTACTTGAGTTTGTTTTCTTGATCTTAATACTTCTTAGTTGTTCATGCTATTTTCACCATCTATTTCTTCTTTCTAATTTATACTTTTTGGTGGATTAGTCTTTGAATATTGGTTTTCACATCAAAGCTTCTCAATCATTTTTTTTTGTGAAAAACTCTTGTGATAATTTGTAGGATCTATTTCAACTTGCTGAAATTTTTAGCTTCCTACAAATTTCTTTTGGTTTCTTGAAATATTTCTTCTTTGGTCTTATTTTGAAAGATCATTTATTCTTAGATCTATTTTAAGCATTTTAAAATAAATTATTGTGCTGAAATTATTTTCATATTTTCTAGATCTCTCTTTTTAATTGAAAGCTACTAGCCAACTTAGATCTATCATATACTTATTTTTTTTATTTTGTGATCATTAGCATTATTTGAAAGAATCTTTTGGTTAAAAAAATAAATTACTCCTTGCTGAAATTTATCTTATCATGAAAAGAATATTGTGAATTTATTTTGAAATCATTTTGTATTATTCTACAAATTATAATAACATAAACATCTAGTAAGATCACTTTAAGATATTTATTTTATTAAGTGAGCATTTTGCTTGCCAAATTTTGAGTTGTAAAGTGATCATTTATAAGTTGTGAGATCACTTTTGAATTTGATTTCTTGGTATATTTGTGAGAGATTTACTTTATCAAAATTTATTATTTTGTATTTTTTTTTTTGTGTTGTAAAATTTATTTTGGGGTTGTACTCCCCTTTGTAGGAGTACATATTGTTAGGGGTTGTACTTGCCCCGTTAGAGTACTTTTGTAAACCATTTTTCATTTAGTGGATTCCTAGCCAGGGGTGGCTAGGTGTGGACGTAGGCCGATTTTGGGGTTTGGCCGAACCACGTAAAAATCGTGTGCCTCTTGTCTCTATTTACTTTATTGTATTTTTATTTTTGCTGCATTTAGAATTATATCTTATCATTATAAAATCAAAATCTAATTTTCTATTTAAAAATTAAAATTTAAGTTTTGAAAATTTTAATATTACCCAATTCACCCCCCCCTCTTGGGTGCTATAGTGTCTCACACATAATGACACTTAGTAGTAGATTCCCTTGGAGTTGACACTTGTAGATAGCTAGGCTAAAAGGCTATAGTAAAGCATATGTGTATCCAAGTCTATATGTGAAATAGTTAGGCATTTGAGAACCTTAGCTCTACTTTCTTCAAAACAAAGATTTGGCATTAAGGAAGCCCCTAAGTCATCCACAGGTGTGAAGACTCAAAGATTCTTTCTAGGAGGATCATCCTCAAGTCAAGAAGTTGTAGAACTTGAGGATGATTCATATAAAGATTTAATAGAATTACCTTTTGATTTATACTTGCCTTGTGTTCATAATTTATTAAAGAAAGGGTTAATCCCACATACTTGGTCAAAGCATAGGTTAGACTACTTCGAAAGAATGTGAAAGAATAAATGCAAAACCTCTCAATCAAGATCGGGACTAGGATTTGGTACAGTAGGTCCAATCGATGATGATAATTATTTCTTAGTCATCACCATTCATTTAAAATTTAATAGGTTCTTTTCAAATCACATTAACTCATATGAGGAGCTATGCTTAGAAACTTCAGGTGATCCAAATAATTTTGAAGTCAAAGATGCACCACGAGTTCAAAGAAGCTAGTCAACCATCGATGAGCTCAAGGAAATCAACATAGGAACTAAAGAAGATCCACACTCGACATTCATCAGTTCTTTGTTGAATGAAATTAAAACCAATGACATAGTTAGGCTATTGACTGAGTTTAAGGACTACTTTGCATCGAATTATGAAGAGATTCTTGATGGGCTCCTAACGTAGCAGTCCATATACTGACAATAGAGCCTACTGCTAACCCTATCAAGCAAGATCCTAGACACATGCGATTAGACATAAAACAACAGGTCATTTATAAAGTTAAGAAACTGATCGATGCTGGCCTCATATGGAAAGAAAAATACCCAATCTGGTTAGCCAACATCATCCCAGTTAAGAGAAAGAATGGCCAAATTCACATATGCATCGATTTTAGGGATTTAAATAAGGCATGCCCAAAGATGAATTTCCACTACCAATTCTAGAGCCGGTGGTGGACATTGCCTCATCTCATGTTGTCCTCTCTTTCATGGATGGCTCATCTAGATATAACTAAATAAAGATGGCCCTTGAAGATGAAAGAAACTCTATTTTAGAACCCTGATCAAAATCCATTTCTATAAGGTTCTTGATCAAAATCTATTTCTATAAGGTTCCTAATCGAAATCTATTTCTATAAGGTCATGCCTTTTAGCCTTAGAAATGTCGATCCTACATACTAGTAGGCTATGACTCAATTTTTTGATGAACTCATTCATCATCAAGTCGAGTGCTATGTCAATGATTTCATGGTCAAAAGTAGAGAAAATGAAGACCATCTCTTTGACTTCAGAGTCAATTTTTGAATAGTTAAGATAATTTAACCTTAAAATGAACCCCTTAAAGTGTTAATTCAGAGTAACTATAAGATAATTCCAGGTTTATTATCAACAGAATCAAAATCAATCGAGAATTTTAAGCGATATTAGAATTGCCACCCCTAAAATTTTAACTCAACTCAAATCATTCCAAGGGTCATTGGCATATCTAAGACTCTTTATATCCAACCTATCGGGAAGATGTCAGCCATTCTTATCACTTGTCAAAAAGGACATCAAGTTCAAGTGGGATGACAAGTGTGAACATGCCTTCGAAGACATCAAGCTTTACCTGATGATGCCACCAATTCTAGCAGCCCCTATCCTGGACAAACCGCTCATACTTTACACTATTGGATTAGGTGACTCCCTTGGTGCTTTGTTGGACCAAGCCAATGATGAAGGGAAGGAAAATGCACTATACTACCTCAACCATCATCTAATCCCTGTTGAGGCTAATTATCCACTCATTGAGAAGCATTTCCTAGCTATAATATTTGCATCCCAAAAGCTACAACACAACATGATTTCTTATAAGGTGAACCTAATCTCTAGGATCAATCCACTACAGTATCTTATGACATGGCCAATGTTATCCAGACGGTTGGCACGATGGTTCATGATCTTCTCATTATTTAAGATTACCTTTGTACCCCTCCATGCGGTGAAAGGACAAGCTAGCATTTCTTTGTAGCACCACTTCTTTGACTCTGCTTAGTGATGATCTCGATGAAAAATCATAAACTTATGGGATACTAGCATTCACCATTGGGAGATGTACTTTTATGGTGTGACTTCCTTTAGAGGAAAAACCATAATCTACTACTCCAAGAGCGGTAGGAAGTTAGCTCTGAGTGATGTGATGAGATTCTTATATCAACTGTCCAATCCTTGCACCAATAATGAAACTAAATTTGAGGCTATGATTACTGATCTAGAGTTAGCCATTAAGAATCCAGAACATCAACATCTTTAGGGATTCTCAACTAATTATCAACCAAATCGTTGGGTCCTATAAGGTTATAAAGCCTAAGCTCCATCACTACCACAAGTACACCATAGAGTTGTTGGCCAAAATTCTAGAGGTTACCATTTATAATATTCCTCATGGAGAGAATGCTATAGCGTATAAGCTTTGCCGGGTTGGCATATCCAGGGATGAGTCCATGTCAATAAAGTCCAAAATAGACAAGTCTTGTCCCTTATTAATATTGAACTCATAAAAAAGTACTCTCTTGAAGGGGAGGTTGCCTTTGCCAAGAAGGACAAGGAGTTAGATTATAGGTAACCATTCATGGATTACCTAAATAAAGCAAACAACCTCAAGAGAAGTCCTAAGCCCATCAGATGAAGAAGAGAGCACTTTCCTATGCTCTCATGGATGGTGGCTTATACCGACAGTCTTTCGATCATATGTGGTTACGTTGTTTAGACAAGCACGAAGCACATAAGATCATGATTGATGTACACTCAAGATTATGTGGAGCCAATCAATCTAGTCCAAAGATGAAATCCAAGATCAAGAGACTATGATACTACTAGCCATCAATGATTAAAGATTGCATGGATATGGCTAGGCGATGACACCAATATCAAATAGATGGTGTGGTCCTACACCAACCACCCAACATTCTATATCCTACATAGGCTTCATGGCTATTCGAGTGTTGGGGTACCGACATAGTGGGTTCGCTTGATCCACTTTTTTTCCAAGGGTCTTCGGTTCATCTTAGATGCTATAGACTACTTTTCTAAATGGGCATAGGTGATTCCACTCAGAGAGGTCACAGCTCAGCATGTGATCTAATTTTTTAGGAACCATATCGTATATTGGAGTGCCTCGACAAATTATTTCTGATAATGGTACTGTATTCAAAAGCACTAAGATCATGAACTTTTCATGGAGACACAACATAGATTGGATATATTTTACCATCAACTATTTGATGGAAAATGGCTTAGTAGAAGCTTTCAATAAAGCTATCATTCAAATACTAAAGATGACACTCGACAATAATAAGAAATATTGGCATGAGCAGTTAATTGAAGCCTTGTGGGCCTACCACACCACATATAGAACTCCAACTCAGTATACTCCTTTCCTATTAGTGTATGGATCTGAAGTCATTCTACCATTAGAAGTCCAACTCCCATCACTAAGGATAGCTGTGGGTTTTCACAATAGAGTAGAACACTAAGTTGAGGTTAGAAGAGCTTGAAGGTTTGGAGAAGAGACACCTGCGGACATACCAAAATCTTGAGTTGTACAAAGCTAAAATGATTCAAGCTCACAACAAGTTGGTTTGTCCTAGAGCTTTTCAAGTAAGAGAGCTTATTTTAGTTCTAAGGAGACCGATTATTGCCTGTCGAAAGCTGGGAGGCAAGTTTGAACCCACTTGGGAAGGCCCTTTTGCCATAGAGAAGGCATACTAAGGAAGATCTTATAATCCTATTAATCATAAGGGAGAGTAACCAATGCTTTCAATCAACGAGCTCTACTTAAAGAAACATTATAAATCATTTTTGAAAATAATTATCATCAATATAAATTCTATTTTGAATTCAATCTCTTCCATGTTGAAAGTATTCTTGTATATGAATCTGCCATGATGTGTTTAGTATTTGTGTAAGGAACCTGAGTGGCATCCTATCTTTCAATGACATAATAAAAATGCAAACTACACACAAACATATAAAATAAACACATATCATTTATCTCTACGTGCTACCAACTTAGTGACATACTACCCATGACACTCACTCATTAGCTTCTCTAGGTTGAGCTGACGTGCTACCCAACTAGCCCTAGTGCTCTTCTTTCTTTAGAGTATGTAAGTTTGCTATGCTTTCCTTCTTTACTTGGCCACTGCACACCCAAGAGCGCCTTATTAGTTTGGTAGGCCTTACTATATGGTCAGTAAGCTACCTCATGTTGGCTTTGTTTAAAGGGATGTGAGTCTGCTATACTTTTTTCTTGGATTAGCCTTTGTGCACTAACTCGATTGAGTATATTTGAGGTTTAGGATAAGTCCCCTAATGGCTCTTTCCCTCTTGACTACTTTAAGTATGTGTTCAATCCTTCCTCGGGGCTCCCCCTTAGTAGTTGCTCTAGGTCAGATAGCATATGTCCCGCCAATGAAAGACTATCCTGATGATTAGTTCTGCTTGGAAAGTTGTAAACCTATATGCTTTCTTTCCAGATTGATGCTTGCACATTGACGGGCACCATAGGTTGGTTGGTTCTCACTATTCTGATGGATACACCACTCATGCTAATAGGTACACCTTAAGTTGGTTGGTTCTCACACCTTAGGGGATACCACTCATGGCAGATGTAAGTCTACTATGCTTTCTTCTTGAGTTGGCCACTATACACCTATAGGATTTCTTTTCTAGGGCTCAGGATAACTCCCCTAGCAGCACCTACCTTGTGGGCACTATATTGGGATCACATTCTTTGTGACCCCATTTAGACACTACTCGGGTTACTATCAGATTGGACAGTTCCCCTTTCCTAGTAATCACCCCTATGATTAGAGAATCCATCCTGTGGATGTGCATATTGTCCCTTGGTCTAGTAAATTTCAGATAGGTTAAGGCTGACATAGCCCCTTCTCAGTGTGGTCCCTTGCACACCAACAGGATCCACATAAACATATAAACAAAATATATATTCACTTGTGGATTAGGATGACACCCCTAGCGGTACCTTTTCCTAAGCAGGCATCTTATCTTTAGGGCAATGTCAATAAAACTCCTAATAGGAATCGCCTAACTACTCTTGAGTTAATATAAGTACCCAACGACATTCACTAAGTAGTCACCTCTAAGTCGAGTTTGATTTGTTGTGCTACTAACATGTCGTTCCCTGCTTTAGAAGATTTATGTTTGTTGTGCCTTCTTCCTAGCATAGTTGTTGCACACCGAAAAGAAACCCCTTAGGCTGGCTAGCTCTTCTCCATGGCCGAGACTATCCTTTATTATAATCGAGATAGGACAAGTCGATATAGCCCCTTCTCGTGGTTCCATTGCACCGCATGGTCCATAAATTAGATCTATCAAATTTGATTTGAGCTCACATCCCCAATGGATATGCCTTCAATTCAAAATCAAACTAAACCGAACAAACCATATTAAATCACATAAAATTATGATAAAATTAATCTTGACTACTTTTAAGTAGACATAAGTCCCTAGTGACATTCACTCAATAGTCTTCCTAGGTCTGGTTTCAATTTATTGTGCATCCAATAGGTCACCCCAGCGGTTGTTCCTTGCTTTGGAAGATGTAAGTTTGCTACGCCTTCTTCTTAGTATAGCCGTTACACACTAAAAGGCAACCCCTTAGGTTAGCTAGCTCTACCCCACAGTTGGCAGATTATCTCTTTAGATTTGTAAACTTGAGGTAGGTCGATATGCCCTTCTTGGGTCCATCGCATAGGGTCTATACATTAACTCATAAATTAAACCTAATCGATTTTTTCCCAATGGAGTTAAATCACACCCTTCTCCCAGGTTAGTTTTAGATTTATTTTAGTTTATTTTATTTTATTTAGTTTATGTTTAGGTTCGTTTAGTTTATTTTATTTTATTTATTTCTTTTTATTTGAGGTTTAGTTTTTTTTTTAGTTTAGGGTTTAGGTTTTATTTTTTGGTTTATTTTTTAGGTTTAGGATTTTATTTAGTTTTTATTATATTTTATTTTAAGTTTATTTTATTTTTAATTTACATTTAGTTTTTATTTTATTTAGGCTTTTTATTCTAAAGTTTATTTTAATTTTAGTTTAGTTTAGGTTGTTACTTATTTTTTAGTTTATTTTTATTTTTTATTTTATTTTATTTTTAGGTTTAAGTTTAGGTTTTTATTTTATTTTATTTTTTCATTTTATTTAGGTCTAGCTTTTTTTATTTATTTTATTTTCAGGTTTTATTTAGTTTAGGTCTATGTTTTTAGGTTTTTAAGGTTTAGGGTTTAGGGTTTAGGGTTTAGGGTTTAAGGTTTTAGGGTTTAAGGTTTTAGGGTTTAGGGTTTAGTGTCAGAATTTAGGGTTTAGGGTTTAGGGTTTAGTGTTTAGGCTTTTGGGTTTAGGATTTTTAGGGTTTAGGGTTTAGGGTTTAGGGTTTTTTTTTAACTAAAATAAATTTATTACTAAAAAAATGGGTACAAGAAGACCATATTAGATACTAAACTTAAAGGGAAAAAACTACTGCTCAAATAAGCTACAAGAAAATCCTAAAGAGTTTAGTCTCTAAACTAATACATTAAAGAGCAATAAAGAATAAAATAAAGATAAAACTAAAAAAAGCCAAGCAAAAGGCAGCAAAGGGGAAGAATCCATAAAGCTCCAAAAGAACCTCCAAAGAGATGAAGATCCATAAGAAAAGGAAACTTGCAACCTATAATTGACGATAACTCTAGCCATCTAATAAAGACCATAAGTAAGACTCAGTTCCTCCAAGAAGAAGAGACAAAAGAATTGACTTAGAAATCTCTAGATTAAGAAACATAAAGAAAAAAAAACTCTTAGATATGAGGAAAAAGGATAATCACAATGAGGCATCAAATCCTAAGTGTATCTAGCTTCAAAGTAGTTACACAAAATCACTATAAATATCAAGGAAATCCATCATATCATCATAGATCTCAAGTAAAATACAAACCTATCATAAGAACCACCAAAAAGAAAAGTGAAGCTAAGGAAATAGAAAGAGAGAGTGCAACATATAAAATTAACATAAATCAATCCCAACAAAACCAATATGAACACCTCTTTAAAAGAGGGAGAAAAAGTTTCCCCAAAAACAAAGATTTTAGTTTAGGTTTAGGTTTTAGGTTTTTTAGGTTTAGGTTGTAGGTTTAGGTTTAGGTTTTTAGTTTAGGTTTTTAGATTTTTTTTTTTGTATATTTATATATTTTTATTTTAATTTATTTATTTTAATTTTTATTTATTTTAAATTTTGGTTTATTATTTTTAGGTTTAGATTTTAGATTTTATTTTAGTTTTATATTTTATTTTTAATTTATTTTAATTTATTTTATTTTATTTAGTTTAGGTTTATTTTATTTTATTTTAGGTTTAGGTTTTAGGTTTTATTTATTTTTTATTTATTTTTTTAGTTTAGGTTTATTTTATTTATTTATTTTATTTAGTTTAGGTTTAGTTTTATTTTTTAGTTTAGGTTTAGGTTTTATTTATTTTTTTTAGTTTATTTTTTAGATTTAGGTTTTTATTTATTATTTATTTTATTTTATTTTAGGTTTATTTTATTTATTTTTTTTTATTTATTTTAGTTTTATTTTATTTAATTTTTTATTTTTAAGTTTATTTATTTATTTTATTTAGTTTAGGTTTTATTTATTTTATTATAGTTTAGTTTTTATTTTTTATTTTGTTTTACTTTAGGTTTAGGTTTAGGTTTAGGTTTTAGTTTAGGTTTTTAGTTTGTTTTTTTTTTTTTTATATTTAAGTTTAGGTTATTTTATTTATTTTATTTTTAGTTTTTATATAGTTTAGGTTTAGGTTTCTAAGTTTTTAGGGTTTAGGGTTTAGGGTTTAGGGTTTAGGGTTTGGGGTTTAGGGTTTAGGGTTATAGATTTTAGGGTTTAGGGTTGAGGGTTTAGGATTTAGGGATTTAGGGTTTAAGGTTTAGGGTTTAGGATTTAGGGTTTTGGGTTTAGGGTTTTAAGGTTTAGGGTTTAGGGTATAGGGTTGTTTTATTTGCTTTTAATTTTTTTAAAATTAAGTAAATTGGCCTATTTAGGATTATTAGTTTATTTAGTTTATTAATTTTATTAATTTTAAAATATTTTCATTTTAATTTTATTTAGGTTTATTTTAATTTTTATTTAGTTTAATTTATTTCTATTAGGTTTATTTATTTTAGTTAATTTTTTAAGTTTAGGTTTAGGTTTAGGTTTATTTTTATTTTATTTTTTAGGTTAGGTTTTATTTTTTATTTTTATGTTTATGTTTATGTTTTTATTTTACTTTTTTAAGTTTAGATTTTAGGTTTTGTTATAGGTTTATTTTTAGTTTATTTTATTTAATTTAGTTTAGGTTTAGGTTTAGGTTTAGTTTATTTAGGATTGGGTTTAGGTTTTATTTATTTTAGTTTAGATTATCTTAGTTTAGGTTTAGGATTATTTTATTTTATTTTAGGTTAAGTTTTTTTTTTAGTTTAGGGTTTAAGTTTTATTTTTTATTTATTTTTAGGTTTATTTTTTTAGGTTTAGGTTTTTGTTTATTTATTTTATTTTAGGTTTATTTTAATTTTTTTTAGGTTTTTGATTTTTTTTAGTTTTGTTTAGGTTCTTATTTATTTTATTTTAGTTTAGGTTTTATTTTATTTTTTAGCTTTAAGTTTAGGTTTAAGTTTTAGTTTATGTTTTTATTTTATTTTTTTCATTTTATTTTGGTTTAGGTTTATTTATTTATTTTATTTTTAAGTTTTATTTAGTTTGGGTTTTTATTTTTAGATTTTTAGGGCTTAGGTTTTAGGTTTTTATTTTAGGACTAATTTTAAGTTTTATTTTTTAGTTTAGGTTTATGTTTATTTTTAGTTTATTTTATTTTATTTTTATTTTAGGGGTTAGGTTTAGTTCATTTTAAGTTTAGGTTTAAGTTTTATTTATTTTAGTTTAGGTTTATGTTCATTTTTATTCTACGTTTAGTTTTACTTTTTAGATTATGGTTTGGATTTTATTTTTCATTTATTTTTAGGTTTTATTTTTAAGTTTATTTTTTAGGTTTAGGTTTTTATTTAGTTTTTATTTTATTTTATTTAGGTTTATTTTATTTTTATTTTATGTTTAGTTTTTATTTTATTTAAGTTTTTTATTCTTAAGTTTATTTTATTTTTTTAGTTTAATTTAGGATTTTATTTATTTTCTTTTAGGGTATTTTATTTTTCTATTTTATTTATTATTTGTTTTAGGTTTAGGTTATTATTTTATTTTATTTTTATGTTTTAGTTTAGGTTTTCTTATTTTATTTTATTTAAGCTTTTAGGTTTTTAGGGTTTAGGGTTTAGGGTTTAGGGTTTAGGGTTTTATGGTTTAGGGTTTGGGTTTTGGGTTTAGTGTTTAGGGTCAGTGTTTAGGCCTTAGGGTTTAGGGTTTTTAAGGTTTAGGGTTTAGGGTTTAAGGGTGAGTTTAGAGCTTACGGTTTAGGTTTTAGTTTTTAGGATTTAAGGTTTATGATATTTAGGGCTTAGGGTTTATGGTTTAGGGTTAGTTGAGGGTTAAGATTTTCGTGTTTGGTTTTAGGGTTTATGGTTTAGGGTTAAGGTTAGGATTTACGGTTTCAGGTTTAAGGTTTATGATTTAGGATTTAGTGTTTAGGGTTTGCTATTTAGGGTTTAGGGTTTAGGGTTTGTTTAGGGTTTAAGGTTTTAGCTTTAGGGTTTTTTAAGGTTTAGGGTTTAGGTTTAGGGTTTAAGGTTTTTGGCTTAGGGTTTATTTTAGGGTTTGGGTTTAGAATTTAGGATTTAGGGTTTAGGGTTTAGGGTGTAAGGTTCAAGATTTTTTTTAATAAAAGATTAAGTAAATCGATATGGTTAGGTTTTTTTTAGTCTATTTAGTCTATTTTTTTATTTTAGTTTTTTTATTTTTTTATTTTTTATTTTTATTTATTTTGATTTATTTATTTTAGGTTTATTTATTTTGGTTTAGGTTTTATTTTAGTTTATTTTTTTTAGGTTTATTTAGGTTATGTTTATTTTTTACTTTAGTTTTCTTTCATTTTATTATTATGTTTAGGTTTTATTTTTTTTATTTTTTTTAGGTTTAGGTTTTATGTTTTTATTTTAAGTTTATTTTTGCATTTTATTTTCTAGTTTCAATGTAGGTTTATTTTTTGTTTATTTTTTATATGGTTTAGGGTTTAGGTTTTATTTATTTTCGGCTTAGGTTTAGGTTTTATTTATTTTTGTTTAGTTTGTTTTAGTTTAGGTTTAGGTTTATTTTATTTTAATTTTAGGTTTAGTTCTTATTTTTAGTTTAGGGTTTGGGTTTTATTTTAATTTTTATCTAGGTTTTATTTTTAGGTTTATGCTTTTATTTAGTTTATATTTTATTAAATTTTGGTTTTATTTTAATTTTATTTTATGTTTAGTATTTATTTTATTTTGGTATTTGATTTGTAGGTTTATTTTATTTTTTTAGTTTACTTTAGGTTTTTATTTATTTTATTTTAGTTTAGTTTTATTTTTTATTTATTTTATTTTTAGGTTTAGGTTTAGGTTAAGGTTTTGATTTGGTTTATATTTTATATTTTTATTATATTTAAGTTTAGGTTTATTTATTTATTTTATTTTAAGGTTTTATTTAATTTAAGTTTAGGTTATTAGGTTTTTAGGGTTTAGGGAATAGGGTTTAGGGTTTCGGGTTTGGGGTTTAGGGTTTAGGATTTAGGGTTGTAGAATTTAAGGTTTAGGGTTGATGGTTTAGGGTTTAAGGTTTAGGGATTTAGGGTTTAGGGTTTATGGTTTAGGGTTTCGGGTTATAGGTTTAAGGTTTAGGGTTTAGGGTTTGAGGTTTATGGTTTATAGTTTATTTATTTATTTTTATTTTAATATTTTTTATTTATTTTTAAATTAAGTTAAATACTCAGTTTAAATTTATTAAGTTTATTTAGTTTATTTTTCTATTTATTTTTATTTATTTTAATTTAAATGTTAATTTAGGTTTATTTTAATTTTAATTTAGTTTAGTTCATTTATTTTAGGTTGATTTATAATAGTTTATTATTTAGGTTTGGGTTTAGGTTTAGGTTTATTTTTTAGTTTAGTTTTATTTTTGTTTTATTTTCTAGGTTTAGGTTTTATTTTTTATTTTTAGGTTTAGGTTTAGATTTTTATTTTATTTTTTTTAGGTTTATGTTTTAGACTTTTATTTTATGTTTATTTTTAAGTATTATTTTTTAGTTTAGGTTTAGGTTTTGGTTTTAGTTTATTTTATTTATTTGGTTTAGGTTTAGGTTTACCTTATTTTAGGTTTTGGTTTAGGTTTTATTTATTTCAGTTTAGTTTATCTTAGTTTAGGTTTAGGATAATTTTATTTTTGGTTTAGGTTTAGGTTTCTTTTTTAGTTAGGGTTTAGGTTTTATTTTTATTTATTTTTAGGTTTATTTTTAGGTTTAGGTTTTTTTAGTTTTTATTTTATTTTATTTTATTTTAGGTTTAGTTTTCATTTTATTTAGGTTTATTTAGTTTTTATTTAATTTTACTTTATTCTTTATTTTTTATTTTATTTTCTTATTAGGTTTAGGTTTAGGTTTAGGTTTTAGTTTATGTTTTTATTTATTTTTTTCATTTTATTTTTTTAGGTTTTTTCATTTATTTTATTTTTAGGTTTTATTTAGTTTAGGTTTTGGTTTTCAGCTTTTTAGTTTATGTTTTAGGTTTTTATTTTTGGTTTTAGTTTCTAGTTTAGGTTTTTGTTTATTTTTAGTGTATTTTATTTTTTTAGTTTAGGGTTTAGGTTTAAGTTTTATTTATTTTAGTTTAGTTTATTTTATTTTAGGTTTAGGTTTATTTTTTGTTTAATTTATTTTTATTCTTGGTTTTGTTTTTATTTTTAATTTAGCATTTGGGTTTTATTTTTTATTTATTTTTAGGTTTTATTTTTATGCTTATTTTTATGTTTAGGTTTTTATTTTATTTTATTTTAAGATTCTTTTATTTTTAATTTTACAATTAGTTTTTATTTTATTTAGGCTTTTTATTCTTATGTTTATTTTTTTTAGTTTAGGTTTTTATTTTATTTTATTTTATTTCTTAAATTAGGTTATATTATTTTTAGTATTTTATTTTAATTTATTCCTAGTTCAAGTTTAGGTTTTAGTTTAGGTTATTATTTTATTTGATTTATTACTTCATTTATGTTTATGTTTTTTCGTTTATTTTTTTTAGATTTTATTTACTTTAGGTTTAAGTTTTTAGGTTTTTAGGGTTTAGGGTTTAGGGTTTTAGGGTTTTTGGTTTAAGGGTTTATGGTTAGGTTTTAGAGTTTAGTGTTTAGGGTTTAGCGATTTACGGTTTAGAGTTTAGTGTTTAGGCTTTTAGGGTTTAAGTTTTTATTTTTTTAATTTTTAATTTTTTTTAAATTAAGTAAACTGACCAGTTTAAGTTTATTTAGTTTTTTAAGTTTATTTTTTTTATTTATTGTAGTTTATTTTATTTTAATTTTAATTTAATTTAGTTTATTTATTTTAAGTTTATTTATTTTAGGTTTATTTATTTTAGTTTGTTTTTTAGGTTTATGTTTAGGTTTACCTTTATTTTTTAGTTTAGTTTTATATAATTTTATTTTTTAGCTTTATGTTTTATTTTTTATCTTTAGGTTTAGGTTTATGTTTTTATTTTTTATTTTTAGGTTTAGGTTTTAGGTTTTTATTTTAGATTTATTTTATTTAGTTTAGGTTTAGGTTTAGGTTTAGTTTATTTTAGGTTTAGGTTTAGGTTTTATTTATTTTAGTTTAGTTTATCTTAGTTTAGGTTTAGGTTTATTTTATTATTATTTTAGGTTTAGTTTTTTTTTAGTGTAAGGTTTATGTTTTATTTTTTATGTATTTTTAGTTTTAATTTTTAGGTTTAGGTTTTTATTTAGTTTTTATATTATATTATTTTAGGTTTATTTTATTTTTATTTTTATTTTAGGATTAGTTTTTATTTTATTTAGGTTTTTTATTTTTTAGTTTAGTATAGGTTGTTATTTATTATATTTTAGTTTAGTTTTTATTTTTTATTTTATTTTCCTCTTAACTTTAGGTTTAGGTTAGGATTTTATTTTTTTTCATTTGATTTTTTTAGGTTTTCTTTATTTATTTTATTTTAAGTTTTATTTAATTTAGGTATTCATTTTTAGCTTTTTAGGGTTTAGGTTTTAAGTTTTTATTTTAGGTTTACTTTTAGGTTTTTTTTTAAGTTAAGGTTTGGGTTTATTTTTGGTTTATATTATTTTTTTTAGTTTAGGGTTTAGGTTTAGTTGATTTTAGGTTTATGTTTAGGTTTTATTTAATTTAGTTTATTTTATTTTATTTTAGTTTAGGTTTAGGTTTATTATCTTTTATTTATTTTATTTTTATTCTAGGTTTATTTTTTCTATTTTGTTTAGGGTTTGGGTTTTATTTTTTATTTGTTTTTAGGTTTTATTTTTATGTTTATTTTAAGTTTAGGTTTTTTTATTATTTTATTTTAGGTTTATTTTATTTTTATTTTATGTTTAGTTTTTATTTTATTTAGGCTTTTTAGTCTTATGTTTATCTTATTTTTTAATTTAGTTTACGTTTTTATTTGTTTTATTTTTATTTTTTTTATTTTTTTATATTATTGTATTTTTAGCTTTAGGTTTAAGTTTTAGTTTAGGTTATTATTTTATTTTATTTTTTATTTTGTTTATGTTATTTTTAGGTTTTATTTACTTTAGGTTTTTAAGTTTTTAGGGTTTGGGTTTAGAGTTTAGGGTTTAGCATTTTAGGGCTTAGGGTGTTAGGGTTTGTGGTTAGGGTTTAGGGTTTAGTATTTAGGGTTTCATGTTTAGGCTTTAGTGTTTTTAGGATTTAGGGTTTTGGGTTTAGGGTTTAGAGTTTATGGTTTAGGGTTTAGGATTTTAGGTTTGGGGTTTAGGGGTTAGCAAACTAGTAGGTTTAAGTTTATTCATATTATTGTTATTTATTTTAATTTATTTTATTTTTTATTTTAATTTAGGTTAATTATTTATTTTTATTTAGTTTGGTTTATGTATTTTAGTTTAGGCTTTTTATTTTAGTTTATTTTTTAGCATTAGGTTTAGGTTATGTTTATCTTTTAGTTTAGTTTTGTTTTTGTTTTATTTTTTATTTTTTGGTTTAGATTTAGGTTTTTTTTTATTTTTTAGGTTTAGGTTTTAGGTTTTTAGTTTAGGTTTATTTTTAGGTTTAGTTTTTATTTATTTAATTTTATTAAAGTTTGGATTTAGGTTTTGTTTATTTTAGGTTTAGGTTTAGGTTATATTTATTTTAGTTTAGATTTAGGTTTATTTTATTTTGTCTATTTTATATTTATTTTATGTTTTTTCTTTTATTTTAGTTTAGGGTTTGGGTTTTTTTAATATTTTTTACATTTTATTTTTAGGTTTAGGTTTTTTATTTAGTTGTTATTTTATTTTTTCTTAGGTTTAGTTTTTTATTTTAATTTAGTTTTTATTTTATTTAGGTTTTTTTATTTTTAGGTTTATTTTACTTTTGATTTTAGTTGAGGTTATATTTTTATTTTAGTTTAGTTTAGGTTTTTATTTCTTTTATTTTAGTTTATTTTTATTTTTATTATATTTTATTTTTAGGTTTAGGTTTAGGTTTAGGATTAGGTTTATGTTTAGGATTTAGTTTAGGTTATTATTTTGTTTTATTTTTTTATCTAGGTTTACATTTATTTATTATTTATTTTATTTTTTGGTTTTATTTAGTTTAGGTTTAGGTTTTTAGGTTTTAGCTTTTTTAGGGTTTAGGGATTCAAGTTTAGGGTTTAGGATTTAGGGTTTGAGGCTTAGGATTTTGGGTTTCAAGTTGTAGGTTTTAGAGTTTATGGCTTAGGGTTTAGGGTTTAAGGTTTAAGGTTTAGGGTTTATGGTTTAGGGTTTAGGGTTTTAGGGTTTAGGGTTTAGTGTTTAAGGTCATAGGTTTAAAGTTTAGGGATAGTTTTTGGTTTTAGGGTTAGGGTTTCTTTTTATTTTTTTTTTTTTTTTTTAGGGTTTGGGGTTTAGGGTTTAGAGTTTAGGGGTTAGGGTTTAGGTTTAGGGTTTAGGTTTTAGTTTAGGGTTTTTGTTTTTTTATCAGAGAATAAATTCAGATTTAACATTTCTTCTTTTTGATTCGTCAACCAAGTGACACACCAAGTTTCTAAGACACAAGAGATGACATAAATAAAAAATGAGCTTGCATAGAGCAAATCAAAAACCCTAGATAACTAGAACCGTCTCTAATATAAAGACAGAGTTCCATAAGCAATGATCGTTGGCGTTCTTAGTTTCTAGTTCCCATCAAGACAACCACAGCCTCTCGAGTAGCGGGATCCACCATCATATCCTCGATCTCTCCTTCTGCCACCACAATGGTTGTAAACTCTGTCACTCGTCCCACCTCCATAACCACCATTGCTTCGACCACCACCTACATATCCACCAACACCTCCAGATCCCCCACCACCACTGTGAAAATCATCGCCTCCGCCTTCTCCTCTACCGCTAGATCTAGACTGAGCCTGGTTGACGGTGATGTTCCTTCCATCAAGGTTCTGCCCATACTTAAGGTTTAGGTTTAGGTTTATTAGGTTTATTTTTTTAATTTATTTAGCTACTTTAGGTTTAGGTTTAGGGCTTGGGGTTTAGGGTTTAGGGCTAGGGTTTAAGGTTTAGGGTTTAGGGTTTAGGGTTTATGATTTATGATTTAAGGTTTCAAGATTTATGCTTTTAGAGTTTAGGGTTTAGGGTTTTTTAGAGTTTAGGGTTTAGAGTTTAGGGTTGTAGGTTTATTGTTGTAAGTTTAGGGTTAGTTTAAGTGTTTAGTTTAGGCTTATTTTTAAATTAAGTAAACCGATAAGTTTAGGTTTTTTAGTTTATTTAGTTCACTTTTTATTTATTTTTGTTTAATTTATTTTATTTATTTATATTAAGGTTTATTTTTTTATTTTATTTATTTTTATTTATTTATTTTTGTTTAGGTTTTTTATTTAAGTTTCTTTTTTTAGTTTTATGTTTAGGTTTATGTTTATTTTTTAGTTTAGTTTTATTTTTATTTTATTTTTTAGGTTTAGGTTTTACTTTTAATTTTTTAGGTTTAGGTTTAGGTTTTTATTTTATTTTTATAGATTTAGGTTTTAGGTTTTTATTTTTGGTTTATTTTTAGGTTTTATTTTTTAATTTAATTTTACATTTATTCTTTAGTTTATTTTATTTTATTTAGTTTGGGGTTTATGTTTAGTTTATTTTTGGTTTTGGTTTAAGTTTTCTTTATTTTAGTTTGGTTTATTTTAGTTTAGGTTTAGGTTTATTTTATTTTATTAATTTTAAGTTTAGGTTTGTTTTAGTTTAAGGTTTAGGTTTTATTTTTTATTTATTTTTATGTATTATTTTTGGTTTATTATTTAGGTTTAGGTTTTTATCTTGTTTTTATTTAGTTTTATTTAAGAATAGTTTTATTTTTATTTTTCATTTATTTTTTTATTTTATTTAGGTTTTTTTCAGTTTATTTTATTTCTTAGTTTAGTTTAGGTTTTTAATTATTTTATTTTAGTTTAGTTTTAATTTTTTATCTTATTTTATTTTTAGCATTAGGTTTATGTTTGAGTTGAGGTTTCTATTTTATTTTATTTTCTTATTTTATTTAGTTTACATTTTCTAATTATTTTATTTTTATGGTTTAGTTAGTTTAGGATTAGGTTTTTAGATTATTAGGGTTTAAAGATTAGGGTTTAGGGTTTGGGGTTTAGGGTTTAGTTTGAGGATGTAGGTTTTAGGGTTTGGGTCTATGGTTTAGGATTTTAGGTTTAGGGTTTAGGGTTTTAGGATTTAGGATTTAGGGTTTAAGGTTTAGGGTCATAGGTTTAGGATTTAGGGTTTATGGTTTAGGGTTAGTTTTAGTGTTTAGGGTTTCGGGTTAGAGTTTTTTTTATGATTTATGGTTTAGGGTTTAGGTTTTAGGTTTACGATTTAGGTTTTAGTTTAGGGTTTATGGTTTATAATTTTTTATTTTTTTATTAGAGAAAAATTCAGATTCAACATTTCTTCTTTTGATTTCATCAACCAAGTCACAAATCAAGTTTTTTAAGTGACAAGCGATGACATAGATGAAAAATGGGCATGCGTGGAGCAAATAAAAAACCCTTGATAACTAGAACCATCTCTACTATAAAGACAGTTCCATAAGTAGTAGATCGAATCAGTCGTTGTTTAGTTTCACCATTTCCCATCATAACCACCCTTTCGGATCCACCATCATATCCCTCATCTCTCCCTTTCACCACCATGATTGTAACTCTCCATTTTCTCCTCCATAACCTCCACTACTCCACCTCCATATCCACCGGTACCTCCAGTTACTCACCACCGTGATGCCACCTCCAGCCTTTGTCTCCATTGCATCTAGACTGGTTATGATGTTTATGAAGGTTCTACCCATTCTTAAGGATTCAGTTTAGGTTTAGTTTTATTAGGTTTTAGGGTTTAAATTTATTTTTAAATTTATTTAGTTACTTTAGCTATAGGTTTAGGGTTTGGGGTTTAGGATTTAGGGTTTAGAGTTTAGGGTTTGGGTTTAGGGTTTAGGGTTTAGGTTTTAAGGTTTAAAGTTTAGGGTTTAGGGTTTTGGGTTTGGGGTTGTAGATTTAGTGTTATATATTTAGGGTTAAGGGTTTAGGGTTTGGGGTTTAGGGTTTAGGATTTATGGTTAAGGGTTTTTTTAAAATTAATTAAATCTGTAGGTTTAGGCTTATTTAGTTTACTTAGTTTATTTTTTATTTATTTTAGTTTATTTTAATTTATTTATTTAAGTTTATTTTTTTATTTTTATTTAGTTTAGTTTATTTATTTTAGGTTTATTCATTTTAGTTTAAGTTTTTAATATTAGTTTATTTTAAGGTTTAGTATTAGGTTTAAGTTTATTTTTAGTTGAGTTTTATTTTTATCTTATTTTTAGGTTTAAGTTTTTAAGTTTACAGGGTTTAGGGGTTAAGGTTTAGGGTTTAGGGTTTAGGGTTTTATTGTTTAGGGTTTTAGGGTTTAAGATTTAGCGTTTAAGCTTTAGGGTATTTAGGGATTAGGGTTTAGGGTTTAGGGTTTTGCATTTGGGGTTTATGATTTAGGGTTTAGAGCTTAGGGTTTAGGGTTGTAGGTTTAGGGCTAGTTTTAAGGTTTAAGGTTAGGGTTTTTTATTATTTTTTATTATACATATTTTAAATTTTTAAAATTTGTAAGGTTTAGGGTTTAAGTTTTAGGTTTATTGTTCAAGTTTTAGTGTTTAGGGTTCAGGTTTTAGGGTTTAGAGTTTAGGGTGTTTTAGGGTTTAGGGTTTAGGGTTTAGGGTTGTAGGTTTATTGTAGGTTTAAGGTTTAGGTTTATATTTTAGTTGAGTTTTATTTATATTTTATTTTTTAGGTTTAGGTTTTTAGGCTTTTAGGGTTTAGGGTTTAGGGTTTAGGGTTTTAAGGTTTAGGGTTTTAGAGTTTTAGGTTTAGGGTTAGGGTTTAGTTTTTAGGGCTTAGGGTTTATACATTAGGTTTAAGTTTAGGGTTTTTAGGGTTTAGGGTTTAGGGTTTATGGTTTTGGGTTTTAGTTTTGGTTGTGGGGTTTAGGGGTTAGGTTTAGAGTTTAGTGTTGGTTTTAGGGTTTAGGGTTAATTTTAGGGTTTAGGGTTAGGTTTTTTTATTTTATTTTTATTTATTATTTATTTTTATTTTAGCATTTTGGGTTTAGGTTTTTGCTTCAGGGTTTAGGTTTTAGTTTAGGTTTATTTTTAAATTAAGTAAACGAGTAGGTTTAGTTTTTTTTTAGTTAGATTGCTTTATTTTTTATTTATTTTAGCTTTTTATTTTTATTTTTATTTAAGTTCATTTTTTTATTTTATTTAGTTTATTTTATTTTAGGTTTTTTAATTTAGTTTTTTTTAGGTTTAGGTTTAGGTTTATGTTTTATTTTTTAGTTTAGTTTTATTTTTATTTTATTTTTTAGGTTTAGGTTTCAATTTTTATTTTTATTTTTAGGTTTAGGTTTTTATTTAATTTTTTTAGGTTTAGGTTTTAGGTTTTTATTTTATGTTTATTTTTAGGTTTTATAATTTAGTTTAGGTTTAAGTTTATTTTTAGTTTATTTTATTTTATTTAGTTCAGGGTTTATGTTTACTTTATTTTAGTTTTAGGTTCATGTTTTATTTATTTTAGTTTAGTGTATTTTAGTTTAGGTTTATGTTTATATTATTTTGTTTATTTTAAGTTTAGGAATTTTTTTACTGTAAGGTTTAGGTTTTATTTTATATTTTTTTAGGTTTATTTTTATGTTTATGTATTTATTTACTTTTTATTTTATTTTATTTAATTTTAGATTTCTTTTTTTATTTTTTGTTTAATTTTTATTGATTTAGGTTCTTTATTTTTAATTTTTTTACTTTTTAGTTTAGCTTAGGTTTTTTTTAGTATATTTTAGTTCAATTTTTATTTTTTATTTTATTTTATTTTTAGGTTTAGGTTTAGGTTTAAGTTTAAGTTTTAGTTTAGGTTTTATTTTATTTAATTTAATTTTGTTTATTTTGGTTTAGGTTTTGTTTATTTATTATTTTTTAGATTTTATTTAGTTTAGGTTTAGGTTTTTAGGTTTTTAGGGTTAAGGGATTTATGTTTGGGGTTTAAGGTTAATGGCTTGGTGTTTTGGGTTTAGGGTTTAGGGTTGTAAGTTTTAGGGTTAAGGGTTTAGGGTTTATGGTTTAGGGTTTAGGGTTAAGGGTTTAGGGTTCTAGAGTTTACAATTTAGAGTTTAGATTTTAAGGTTAGTTTTAGGGTTAGGATTTTTTATTATTTTATTTTATTTTTTATTTTTAGGGTTTAGGGTTTTGATTTTGGGTTTAGGGTTTCGATTTTAGGTTTAGGGTAAATCAAAAACCCTAGATAACTAGAACCATCTCTGCTTTAAAGACAAATTATGTTAGAAGTAGATCGGATCGGTCGCTCTTGAGTTTCTCCTGTTCCCTTCAGAACCACCCCGACCTCTTGAGTAGAGGGATCCACCATCATATGCCAGATCTCTCCCTCTGCCACCACCATGGCTATAAGCTCATCTCTCCTCCACCTCCATAACCACCACTATTACCTACCATGTCCATATCCACCAACACCAATCCCCACCACCATTGATGATGCCTCCTCACCTTCCGATCTAGACTAAGCTTTGCGTTGATGTTCTTGCCTTCAAGGTTATGCCCATACTTAGGGTTTAGGTTTAGGTTTAGGTTTATTAGGTTTTAGGGTTTATGTTTATTTTTTAATTTATTTAGTTACTTTAAGTTTAGGTTTAGGGTTTGGGGTTTAGGGCTTATGGTTTAGGTTAGGGTTTAGGGTTTAGGGTTTAGGGTTTATGGTTTTTTAGGGTTGTAGGTTTAGTGTTGTAGGTTTAGGGTTTAGGGTTAAGGGTTTAGGATTTAGGGTTATTTTTAAATTAAGTAAACCATTAGGTTTAGGTTTTTTTAGATTACTTAATTTATTTTTTATTTATTTTAGTTTATTTTATTTATTTTATTTTGGTTTAATTTTTATTTTTATTTTGTTTATTTTATTCATTTTAGTTTAAGTTTTTTATTTTAGATTATTTTATAGGTGTAAGTTTAGGTTTAGGTTTATTTTTTAGACTTATTTAAGTTTTATTTTTATTATACTTTGTATGTTTTTAGGGTTTAGGGTTAGGGTTTAGGGTTTAGGGTTTCAGTGTTTAGGGTTTTAGAATTTAGGGTTTTAGGGTTTAGGATTTAGTATTTATTTGAGCTTGGTTGACGGTCTAATTCTTGTCATCAAGGTTCTGCCCATTCTTAGGGTTTAGATTTTGGTTCAAGTTTATTAGGTTTTAGAGTTAAGGTTAATTTTTTAATTTATTTAGTTACTTTAGGTTTAGGTGTAGGGTTTGACATTTAGGGTTTAGGATTTACTGTTAGGGTTTAAGGTTTAGGGTTTAGGGTTTGGGGTTTTAGGGTTTAGGCCTTTAGGTTTACATTTAGGGTTAAGATTAAGTGTTTAAGGTTCAGGGTTTTTTAGGGTTTAGGGTTTACAGTTGTAGGTTTAGGGTTGTAGGTTTAGGATTTACAATTTAGGGTTAAGGGTTTTTGTTCTATTTTTTTTTATATTTTCTATATTTTTCAGGTTAAGTAAACTAGTAGGTTTAGGTTTATTTAGTTGGTTTAGTTTTATTTATTTTAGTTTATTTTAATTTTTAGTTAGGTTTATTTTTTTTATTTAGTTTAGTTTATATATTTTAAGTTAATTTATTTTAGTTTAGGTTTTTTATTTTAATTTATTTTTTAGGTTTAGGTTTAGGTTTATTTTTTAGGTGAGTTTTTATTTTTATTTTATTTTTTAGGTTTAGGTTTTTTTTTAGGTTTAGGTTTAGGTTTTTATTTTAAATGATGGTAGACCTAAAATGACTTCATTAAGATGTATAAAAAATGATCTTAGTATACTTGATTTAAATGAGAATTTGACACATAATTGGACACAATGGAGACCAAGGGGTTCATGTGAATTACTAGTGGGATTAAGGCTTTTTGTTGTTGTTGTTGTTGTTGTTGTTGTTATTGTTGTTCTAGGTTTAGGTTTTTATTTTAATTTTTTAGATTTAGGTTTTGGGTTTTATTTTTTAATTTAGGTTTAGCATTATTTTTAGTTTATTTTATTATATTTACTTTTGGATTAGGTTTAGATTTAGTTTATTTTAGGTTTAGGTTTTAGTTTTTTTATTATTTAGTTTATTTTATTTTATTTTAGGTTTAGGTTTATTTTATTTTGTTTATTTTATTTATTTTTTAGGTTTATATTTTTTTAGTTTAGGTTTTATTTTTTATTTATTTTGGTTTTATTTTTAGGTTTATTATTTATGTTTAGGTATTCATTTACTTTTTATTTATTTTTATTTTAGGTTTATTTTATTTTTATTTTACTTTTATTTTTTAGTTTATTCACATTTTTTATTCCTAGGTTTCTTTAATATTTTTTAGTTAATTTGACATTTTATTTTATTTTATATTAGTTTATATTTACTTTTTTTTTAATTTTATTTTTTGGTTTAGGTTTAGCTTTTAGTTTAGGTTTTTATTTAATTTTATTTAGGTTTAAATTGTTTTATTTATTTTATTTTTAGGGTTTATATAGTTTAGGTTTAGGTTTTTTGGTTTGTAGGGTTTAGGGTTTAGGGTTTTAGGGTTTAGGGTTTAGGGCTAGCTTAGGGTTTAGAGTTTCTAGAGTTTAGGGTTAGTTTAGGGTATAGGGTTTAGGGCTAGCTTAGGGTTTAGAGTTTCTAGAGTTTAGGGTTAGTTTAGGGTTTAAGGTTTAGGGTTTCGGGTTTAGGGTTCGGGTTTGGGTTTAGGGTTTAGGGTTTAGGGTTTAAGGTTTTTATTTAAAAAAAATTAAGTAAACCTATAGGTTTAGCTTTATTTAGTTTATTTTTTATTTATTTTGGTTTATTTTAATTTTTTATTTTTATTTAGCTTAGTTAATTTAATTTAGGTTTATTATTTTAGTTTATTTTTTAAGTTGAGGTTTAGGTTTATGTTTATTTTTTAAATAATTTTTTTTTTAATTTTATTTTTAGGTTGAAGTTCTTTTGATTTTATTTTTTTTCAGGTTTAGGTTTATGTCTCTATTTTATTTTTTTAGGTTTTCATTTTAGGTTTATTTTAAATTTTATATTTTAGTTTATGTACAAGTTTATTTTTAGTTTATTTTATTTAGTTTAAGGTTTAGGTTTAGTTTATTTTAGGTTTTAGTTTATTTTAATTTAGATTTAGGTTTATTTTATTTTATTTATTTTAGCATTAGGTTTTTTTAGCCTAGGATTTATGTTTTTTTTATATTTATTTTTTGATTTATTTTTTAGGTTTATATTTTTATTTAGTTTTTATTTTAATTTATTTCAAGTATATTTTATTTTTATTTTACATGTAAGTTTTATTTTATTTAGGTTTTAATTTTTAGGTTTATTTTAAATTTAGTTTAGGTTTTATTTATTTTAGTTTAGTTTTATTTTTTTATTTTAGATTAGGTTTAGGTTTAGGCTTTAGTTTTTTATTTTATTTTATTTTTTTTATTTCGGTTAAGGTTTTTATTTTATTTAATTTTTATGTTTCATTTAGTTTAATTTTAGGGTTTAGGGTTTAAGGTTTAGGGTTTTAGGTTAGGGTTTAGGGTTTAGGGTTGTAGGTTTTAGGGTTTGGGGTTTAGGGTTTAGAGTTTTGGGTTTTTTTAAAAGAATTAATTAAACCGATAGGTTTAGGTTTATATAGTCTATTTAGTTTATTTTATTTTTCTATTTAAGTTTATTTTTTTATTTTTGCATTGTTTAGTTTATTTATTTTAGTTTAGGTTTTTTATTTTAGTTTATTTTTTTAGGTTTAGGATTTGGTTTTTGTTTATTTTTTAGTTTAATTTTTATTTTATTTTCTTAGGTTTAGGTTTTAGTTTTTATTTTTAGGTTTTCATTTTATTTTTTAGGTTTAATTTTTAGGTTTATATTTGAGGTTTATTTTTAGGTTTTATTTTTTTAGTTTAGGTTTAGGTTTATTTTAAGTTTATTTTATTTTATTTAGTTTAAGTTTAGGTTTTGTTTATTTTAGTTTAGTTTATTTTATTGTTGGTTTAGGTTTAGGTTTTTCTTTTTAGTGTATGGTTTAGGTTTAGGGTCCTCCATCGGTCCTCCTACCTCCATGACCACCACTACTCTGACCACCACCTCCATATTCGCCAGCACCTACAAATCCCCCACCACCACTACGGTAACTTCCACCTCTGCCTTGCCTCCATGAGATCTAAGCGAGTTTGGTTGGCGATGATGTTCTGTCATCAAGGTTACACCCATTCTTAAGGTTTAGGGTTAGGTTTAGGTTTATTTTTAAATTTATTTAATTACTTTAGGTTTAGGTTTAGGGTTTGGTATTTAGGGTTTAGGGTTTGGGGTTAGGGTTTATGGTTTAGGGTTTAGGGTTTAGGATTTTGAGTTTTAAGGTTTATGCTTTTAGGGTTTAGTGTTTAGGGTTTAGGATTTAGGGTTGTAGGTTTAGAGTTTAGGGTTTAGAGTTTAAAATTTGTGATTTAGGTTTTTAGGTTTTTTTTAAATTAAGTAAACGGGTAAGTTTAGGTTTATTTAGTATATTTAGTTTATTTTATTTTACTTTATTTACTTTATTTTAATTTTATGTAGTTTTATGTAGTTTGGTTTATTTATTTTAGGTTTATTTATTTTAGTTTATTGTTTACGTTTAGGTTTAGGTTTAGGTTTATTTTTTAGTTAAGTTTTTTTTTAGGTTTAGGTTTTATTTTTTATTTTTATTTTTAGGTTTAGGTTTTTATTTTATTTTTTTTAGGCTTAGGTTTTCAATTTCTATTTTATGTTTATTTCTAGGTTTTATTATTCAGTTTAGGTTTAGGTTTATTTTTAGTTTATTTTAATTTATTTAGTTTAGGTTTATGTTTAGGGTTACTTAATTTTTGGTTTAGGTTTAGGTTTTATTTATTTTAGTTTAATTTATTTTAGTTTATGTTTAGGTTTATTTTATTCTTATTTTAGGTTTATAATTTTTTTAGTTTAAGGTTAGGTTTTATTTTTTATTTATTTTTAGATTTTTTTTTAGGTTTAGGTTTTTATTTAGTTTTTATTTTATTTTATTTTAGGTTTATTTTATTTTATTTGTTTAGTTTTTTATTTTATTTAGTTTCTCTTGTTTATTTTATTTATTTATTTTAGTTTATGTTTTGATTTATTTTATTTTTTTATTTTTTATTTTTTGTATATTTTTATTTTAGGTTTATGTTTAGTGTTAGTTTAGGTTTTATATTATAATATATTATATTATTTTATTTATTTATTTTAATTAAGGTTATTTATCTTTTAGGTTTAAGTATCTTGTGTTTAGGATTTTAGTCAGTTTGGGGTGGTTTAGTTTCGGCTCAGTTTAGTTGGGAGTTTAGTTGGTGGTTTGTGGCTCAGTGGTTTTGGCTTTGGATTTTTTGGGTTTAGGGATTTAAAGGTCAGGGTATAAGGTTTAGGGTTTGGAGTTGGGTCTGGGTGGCTCAGGATTTTAGGGCCAGGGTATGGTAGGGCTCAGATTTTAGTTTACAGGTTTTAGTGTCAGTGGGGTTTAGTGTTAGTTAGGGTCAGGTTTACTGGTTCATTTTAGGATTTAGGATTTTGGTTTAGGTTTTTTTTTAAATTAATAAACCCCAGGTTTAGGTTTGATATTTTATTATTTATTTTATTTTTTTTTATTTTTTATTTGGGTTAGTTTTTTTTATTTTATTTATTTTAAGTTTATTTATTTTAGTTTAGGTATTTTATTTTAGTTTTTTTTAAGGTTTAGGTTTAGGCTTAGGTTTAATTTTTAGTTGAGTTTTATTTTTATTTTTATTTTTTTTAAGGTTTAGGTTTAGGTTTTTATTTATTTTTTAGGCTTAGATATTCGGTTTATTTTAGGTTTAGTTTTAGATTTTATTTTTAGTTTAGGTTTAGGTTTACTTTTAGTTTATTTTATTTTATTTAGTTTAGGTTTTGGTTTACCTTATTTTTGGTTTTGGTTTAGGTTTTATTCATTTTAGTTTAGCTTATTTTAGTTTTTGAGTTTATTTTATTTTGTTTATTTTAGTTTTATTTTAGGCATATGTTTTTTTTTAGTTTAGGGTTTAGAATTTTTTCTTTTTATTTTGAAGTTTATTTTTAAGGTTTATGTTTTTATTTAGTTTTTATTTTATTTTATTATAGGTTTATTTTATTTTTATTTTACATTTAGTTTTTTTTTTATTTAGGTTTTTATCATTACGTTTATGTTTTTTTAAGGTTTATGTTTTTATTTAGTTTAGTTAAATATTTATTTATTTTAATTTGTTTTATTTTTATTTTTTATTTTATTTTATTTTTTTAGTTTAGGTTTGAGACATTAGTTTTATATGTTAATTTTATTTAGTGTTTTATTTTTATTTTAGGTTATGTAGTTGGTTTAAGTATTTAGGTTTGATTTAAGGTAGGGTTAGGGTAGGGTAGTTTGGGGAGGTGGGGGGAGTTGTAGGAGTGTTTGGGAGGATCAGGGTGGGGCAGGTTTAGGGTTTAGTGGTTTAGTGATCATAGTTAGTTTAGGGTGGTTGTGGTTAGTAGTTTTTAAAAAGTAAACCAGTGTAGGTTTATTTAGTTTTATTTTAAATTTTAGGTTTATTTTAATTTTATTTAGTTTATTTTATTTTATATTTGTAGGTTTTATTTTAATATTTTATGTTTAGGTTTAGGTTTACTTTAGTTTAAGTTAATTTTATTTTATTTAGGTTTTATTTTTTTTTATTTATGTTTAGGTTTAAATTTTATTTTATTTTCTTAGGTTTGGGTTAGGTTTAATTTTAGGTTTATTTTAGGTTTTATTTTAGTTCAAGTTTAGGTTTATTTTAGTTTATTTTTATATTTAGTTTTAGTTTAGGTTTAGTTTAGGTTTAGTTTAGTTTAATTGTAGGTTTAGGTTTTATTTATTTTAGTTTAGTTTATTTTAGTTTAGGTTTAGTTTATTTTATTTTATTTGGTTTAGGTTTTTTTTTTTTAGTTTAGGGCTTATGGTTTTATTTAGTTTTATGTTATTTTATTTTTTTATTTTATTTTATTTTAGGTTTAGTTTTAATTTTTTTAGGTTTTTAATTTTAGTTTAGTTTAGGTTTTATTTATTTTATTTAGTATTTATTTTTATTTTATTTTCATTTTAGGTTTAGGTTTATATTTTAGTTTATGTTTTATTCTATTTTATTTTTTATTTTATTTTTGTTTAGGTTTTTTTATTTATTTTACTTTTAGGCTTTATTTAGTTTATGTTTAGGTTTTTAGCTTTTTAGGGTTTAGGGTTTAGTGTTTAAAGTTTAGGTTTTAGGTTTTATGGTTTATTGTTTAGGCTTTTAGGGTTTAGAGTTTAGGGTTTTTAAGGTTTAGGGTTTATGGTTTAGGTTTTAGGTTTAGGGTTCATGTTTTATTTTTGGGTTTAGGGTTTTTATTTTTTTAAGAGATAACAAATTCAAATTCAACATTTCTTCTTTTAAATTTCATCAACCAAGTAACAAACCAAGTTTTCTAAGTCATAAGTGGCGACAATGAAAAAAAATGAGCACGCATAGAGCAAATGAAAAATGTTAGATAACTAGAACTATCTCTACTGTAAAGACATAGTTCCATAAGCAACAGATCGGATCGGCCATTCTTCAGTTTCTTTGGTTCCCATCATAACCACCCTGACCTCTCGAGTAGCAGAATCCACCATCATATCCCCAATCTATCCCTCTACCACCACCACAATTGTAACTTTCGTCGCTCCTCCTGTCCTCAAAACCACCATTGCTCCGACCACCACAACCATATCCACCTGATGACTAAGCCTTTGATGGTAATGTTCTCATGGGTTCCGCCATTCTTTTAGTTTAGATTTAGATTTATTAGTTTTTTTTAGGTTTTTTTTTTAATTTATTTAGTTACTTTAGTTTAGTTTAGGGTTTGGGGTTTAGGATTTTAGGTTGTTTATGGTTGAAGGTTTAGGGTTTAGGTAGTTTTATGGTTTATGCTTTAGGGTTTGTGGGTTTAGGGTTGTTTAGGTTTAGGATTTAAGGTTTTATTTGGGGTTTGTTTTTTAGGGATGGGGTTTAGATTTAGGGTTTAATTTTTTTAAAATTAAGTAAACTAGTAGGTTTACATTTAGTTAGTATATTTAGCTTATTTTTTATTTATTTTAGTTTACTTTATATTTTATTTTTATTTTTATTAGATTTAGTTTATTTATTTTAGGTTTATTTATTTTAGTTAGTTTTATTTTAATTTTTTTTAGGTTGATTTTTTATTTTAGGTTTTATGTTTTTAAATTTAGGTTTATTTTTATTTTATTTTTAGTTTAGTTTTTATTTATTTTATTTTATTTTAGTTTTTACATAGTTTATTTTAGGTTTAGGATTTTATTTATTTTAGTTTAGTTTATTTTAGTTTAGGTTTAAGATTATTTTATTTTATTTTATTTTATTTTTATTTTAGGTTTAGGTTTTTTTATTATTTTAGGGTTTAGGTTTTATTTTTTATTTATTTTTAAGTTTATTTTAGGTTTAAGTTTTATTTATTTTTTATTTTATTATATTTTATTTTATTTTTATTTTATGTTTATTTTATTTTTTAGGTTTTATTCTTAGGTTTATTTTATTTTTAGTTTAGTTTAGGTTTTTTTATTTTATTTTAGTTTATTTATTATTTTATTTTTTTTATTTTAGGTTTAGTTTAGGTTTAGTAGTTTTTTTATTTAATTTTTATTTTTTATTTTTTTAGGTTTAAGTATTTTTATTTATTTTATTTTTATGTTTTATTTAATTTGGGTTAGGGTTTATGGTTTAGGGATTAGGGTTTAGGGTTTAGGATTTAGGGTATAGGTTTAGGGTTTTTAGTTAGGGTTTAGAGTTTAGGGTTTTAGGGTTTAGGATTTAGGATTTATGGTTTAGTGTTTAGCTTTATGCTTTAGGTTTTCTTTTTGGTAAAAAGGGAAATTTTTTTTTACCAAATTAAAAAGGATACAACGTCATTAAATGGGATAAATCTCAAAGACTATTGCTCAAAGAGCTACATAATGACCTAAAGAGAAAAATCCCCTAACTAATACAAAAGAAAATTAAAAGGAAAAGGAAAACTAAGAAAAGATCAACAACAACATAAAATCCTTGAGCAAGTCATTATACCACTTGAAGAGACCCAAGAACCAACAATAGAAACCTGCAAGAAAAAACTAAAGCAGAGATAGGCACAATTTAAAGAAAATAAATAAGGATAAACAGAAAGAAAAGAAAAGCCAAAGAAAAGGCTCAGGCTCAATCACAAACATTAGAAGGGGCAACAAAAATTTATGAGCTGCCAAACTCCGAATGGAGGGTTACAGTCACGAAAAATGCTACCAACCAACAAAAAAGAGTAAACATCCTAGCCATCATAGCCAACAAACCTCTTAAAGGCACCCAAGCACACACCAATAACCAACAAAGATCTAGAACTAGCCACCAGAAAAAGAAGAATAACAACAAAGCCACCAGCCAAAAGGGAAACAATAGAAAAAATTAAGCCAACAAAGAAAAATATTCCAAGCCAGAACAATCATCCAACCACCCGAAAGTAGTAGGAGTAAGAAACAAAGTCACCAACCAAGGAAGAAATACTAGAAATAGAAGCAAGGGGGGAAGAAGAGAAGCAACCAATAAGCTCACCAACTCCAACCAGACTAAAGTAACCAAAAAAGACCACAACATCTACCAATCAAAATAAGTAACAACCTAACCACCAAAGCCGCAAAGAAAAGTAGCAGCCACACCCAAAGCCAAACCAACCGAACCAGCTAAAAGGAAAAAGAAGGAAGAGAAGCACAGCCAACATCACATCCAGAGAAGGTACCCAAAACCAAGAAGCTCAAGGAGACCAACTACAAAGCCAACAAAGACAGCCAACCAACCAACTAAAATCCAAAAAATAAACCCACAAGAGGTACCACAATAAAAGTAACAACAAACAATAGCTGACAACCAAAACAATGTAAGCCATTCCAACCTATAAAATGCAAGAATAAAATAAGAATATAAAGTTCCCAATAAAGAACAGGAGCCAACATCAACCGAATAAACCAAAACCTCCAGAAGCTCCCAAACAGAAGCCCCAAGAAAACCACCAATAGAAAAGAAAGAAAAAAAACTATTAAAATCTAACATAAGGCAGATCAAATTTATCTAAATTAGACAACCCTCTTAATTGCTTAGAAATATTGACATTGTTAAACAAAGTAAAATTAGAGAGATTACAACCCTAACTACCTAAGAAATCAAGACAAGCATTACCTTCTCTAAAATATGAGTAATTTTAGAAGAAAGTTTAGAGATAATAGCTTTAATATTTCTAATTAAATAAAAAAGCTCAACATTACCTTATGGTTAGAATTGATCATAACAACAACCATCTCAAAGATCGATTCCAACCAAATAGTATGAAAATTTCTATCCAAACAAAGCTTAAGAGCATGATAAACAACCATCAATTTAGCAAAAATAATAGAATTAGTAGAGAGGAGTGGAAAAAACCAAGATAATATTCCCAAGATTATTTTTGAAGATACCACCACAACTCAACTAGTTCTATGCAATAGAGCCATCAATATTACTTTTAATGCAATAATTAAGAGGCTTAATCTAATGAATAATGTTATAATCCATAAACGAGTCACAATAAGGAAAACTGATACTTAATTTAAAGGCAAAAAACTAGGAACCTCTAAAGTTAGTACCACTAAGAAGAGCAGCCTTATCTTAAAAAAAAGATTATCTTTAGTCCTTGCAATAATCCTCTTATGATGCTTAGCCTCATTTCTATCAAGCCAAATAAACCAAATCAAAGTAACAACCACCACAATTTTGATATGCCCTTTAACAGAATTAATAGAAAAGTTAAATTTCAATTAAAATAACTTAATTTAAATAAATCCTCATACCAACCCCAAACTTTAGAGGCAATGGAACCATTAACAAAAACATGACTAACATTCTTAATATGAAAGAAACACATGTATTTAGAGGGTAGATGAAAACCTTTGTCCAAAAGTAAATAAATAACAGCAATATTATCCCTTAAAATTCTCCACCCAAGAATAGAATAAGAAGTAGGAATAATATTATTCCAAATTTTAAGAAAAATAAGAAAAGAGGATATTTTAACTCTAATATAGTGCTAAGTATCTTTAAAAGAAAATTCTCCATTTTTAGAAATTTTGAAAAGAATTTGATCCAGAAAATTACAATAAATAGGAATATTAATGATGTTATTACTAATGAAATCATAAATCAAATCATTTAAAAGAGAGAAATTCCATTCACCATTATAAATAAATGACTAACTTTCAAAGAAGAAGTAAAGCGAGTATTAAGCAAAGAATTAACAGAAAAATTCCCCATCCAATTATCTTGCCAGAAGAAAGAGAACCATTATTAATACCCCAAAAAATGCGAGGTTTCACTTTCCATTTAATATCATAGAGCCATTTCCAAACAATGGATTCTCCATGTTTATAATTGCAAATTAAAGTATGCTTACCTTTGCAATATTTAAATTTTATGAATTTAGCCCAAAGACTTTCATTTTTCCTAAAATTCCACCCAAGTTTATAAGAAAAGACATTGGTGGAATCCATCAAAGATTTGCCCCCAATACCACCTTCATAAATAGTACCACACATATTAGACCAAGAAGTCCAATGAAGCCTTTTGGTTGAATTCATAGAGCCCCAAAAAAATTATTAAAAAGTCCTTCAATCGATAAAAATAAGGAAGTAGGAACAATATTAAGCAACAAGTAAAAGGAAGAAAATAAAAATACTTTTAATAATTAATCTACCAAAAGATAAAAAATGAAATTCAATGGTAGAAATTTATTTTATATTGAATATTACCCTCATCAGAGATGGGATCTCTATGGCCACAATATAAAGGGGAGCCTAAATAATTATTAGGAAGATTTTGATGAGAAAAACTAGTGATATACTTTATTTTAGTAATTCTATGAACAAAAATAGAAGTAGAAGTGATTAAACAACTTTTATGAGTACTAATCAAAAGGCCACTTTCCTTTTCAAATTTATTTAAAAAGTCCTTATGCTTTTTAACATAATGTAATGAGCCATTACATAAATTTATGAAATCATTAGCAAAGCTTAAGTGAGAGATAGCCAAACTGCCAAGATTCCTAAAATACATACTAGAATTCTTCTAAAAAAGATTAAGACAAATAATAAAAAAAAAAGTTAATGGAGAAAGAGGGTCACCTTGTCTTATACCTTGAGAGGAATTAAAGAAACCAAAGTTTTCACCATTGATAACTAATGAAAACCAAACATTTCTAATTATATTGTTAACCAAAGAAACAAAATGATTAGAAAACCAAATAAAGTAAGAATGCTATTAAGAAAATCCCAAGAAATGTTATCATAAGCTTCTGGTGATGTCAAGCTTAAAAAGTAAATTGCCACCTCTAGTTTCAACATTCAAATCATGAATCAATTCTTGAGCAAGCAAGATGTTATCCAAGATAGTCTAGCATTCACAAAGCCAGTTTGATTAGGAGAGATAATCTTAGAAAGAAACTTACTAAGTCTATTAGTCAAAATTTTAGAAATCAATTTATTGAAAAAAGTACAAAGACTAATAGGTCTAAAGTCATTCCAAAAGTCAGGATTATCTTTCTTAGGAATAAGAATAACAAAATTGCTAATAACATATTTAGGAATAAAATTCCTTTGAAAAAAATTCTTAACAACATTAACAAGATCAATTTTAAAAATAAACTAAGATTTTTGAATGAATAAGGTAATGTAACCATCATCAACAATCAACATTCATACCATTAAGAATATTAAAATTTCCTCATGAGGAACAACCAAGCACTTATTATCCTTAGTAGACATAATAGAAGGGATGATAGAGGTTGGATAAATTCTTAAGTTGACAATTTTATTTAAAGATCTTTAAAATAATTAAAGAAAATATATCCTCTTTTCTAGTAAGCCAAGAACCATCAAAGTTCTTGATTTTATGAATGCGACCAAGAACTCTACTTTTCATTACCAAAGCATGAAAATATTTAGTGTTTCTTTCTCCCTCAGAAAGATGCTTAGAGGTAGCTTTTTGTCTCCAATAAGTCTCCTCCATATCCAGAAACTTAATGAGATTATCTTTAGCTTCAGCAAGATTAGAACATAAAGAAGAACCAATAATAACAAGTTCTTCCAAATCCTTCACCTTTTGCTCCATATTATTGATATTATCAAAAATATTTTTAAAGAAATTTCTGTTCCACCAAGTGATATTTTGCTTAAGCCTTTTAAGCTTAAGCCAAAATCTAATCATACCAAATGCAAAATCATCAGGAGAAATAGGAGCACACCAATTATGAGCAATAACATCAAGAAAACTTTTATCTTGTAACCACATATTTTGAAAAAAAAAATTTAATGACATTTTTTTATGAATAGCATCCATAATAGAAATCAAAAGATGGGCATGATCTGAGAGAGTACTACTAGGATGCTCTACCAAAGCTAAAGTCTAATGGTTTAACCAATAATTATTAAATAAAGCATGATCCAAACCTTGTCATAATCTATGATTATTCCAAGTAAATTGAGATCCAATGAAACCAACATCATGAAGATTACAATCCAAAATCAAATTTGCAAAATCTTCCATTGAATCTAAATTCAGCAAAGAACCCCCTTTCCTTTCATTAAAAGAAAGGAACATATCGAAATCCCCACCAAAAAATCCAAGAATCACTAACAATAGAAGCAAAATTAGATAATTGATCGCAAAAATTCTCCTCTCTAACTTGTTACAAGCAGCGTAAACAATAGAGCCAAAACCATGATAATCACCAAATGAAATATACACACTAATAACTTGATGAAAATAATTATTAACATTAATAGAAAGAGAATTATTCCAAAATAACCAAATCTTATTATTGCTATTGAAATAAAAATTTCTAAAGCAAGTCGTTCTGGCTACATGCATTATTTTAGAAGAAAAAGTAAGAGGTTCAAGAATAACCAAAAAACCAACATTATAAATTCTATAAAGATTTCTATTTCTAATTAATTTTTATTAGACAAAGAAGATGAAGAAGATCGAGTAGATCTAGAAACTTTAGGAGAATAATTTTTAAACTATTTTTTCTTTTCACAAAAATAGTTTGAAAATCAGTCTCATTCTCCATGGATTCATCATTAGAAAAAATTTTATCATCATTATTAACAATAGATTTAGGAGAAGATCTCATTTAATAAGAAGATAAATCCTCTTTATCCATTAAACAAGAATTATCACTAAGCAAAATAGCATCCAAAAGAATAGTTCAAGAAGGGGTAGAAATAAATTTATTAAGCATACAAACACTTGGCTGCACATTATCAACAAGCTCCATACCATCATTCTTCCCCAAATTCAAAGAAGATAAAACAATATTTTCTTGTAAATATTTTTAACTTGAAATAACAGAAACATTTTCTATAAGATTTTCAGCAACTTTATCATAAATTTCCTTAGAATCAGAAACTAAAAAGGAAAATCATCCAATTGAGAATAATAGAATAATAGCGTGAAACCTTTACTCTCAAAAGTTTCAAGAATTTTTAACAAGCTTATCACTACCACTTACATTGGGAACAACATTAAAAACATTATTAGAAACATCAACAATTTCATTCACATCACCTTTATACTTTTCATTTAAAGCAAAATTTCTTTTATCACTTTTTAAATCTCCAATTTTGCCAACAACCTTAAGATCTTTAAATACTTTGTTCCAAAGATGTTGATGAGTAACGAAACATTTCAAAACATCATGGCCATGAGTTTTGCAATGATTACAGAAAGTAGGGAATTTTTCAAACTCAACCTGCTGAAAATATTCATATTTCTTCGATCCAATCCACACCTCCTTAGAAAATTTCTTTATTACATCAATTTCAACAAGGATCTGAGCAATTGATGGCCTGGATTTGGCTACAGTTGTTTGACCGATTTGCAAGGGTTTACCTAAAATAGAACCCACACCATGCAAGAATTGATAATTAATAAAGTGAACTCAAAGATTAGGTAAAGATAACTAAACCGGTGCTATAAGAGATTCCTCTTTAATGTCAAAAAAATGGAGTCCATTTAAGAAAATGCATTTGATAATATTTAACATAATAGGATCAGTGAGCAAAGATATGACTATAATCAAGGTCATTAGATAGGTTAATCAGCACATGTCTACCACCTAGTAAACTAATCAAAAAAACACCAAAAAGATTCAAGTCATGAAAGAAAAATTGAATTTCCTCCATACTAGGATGGAGAAAAGAAAAATTTTCAATCAAACTATACGCATAAAGCTCGATTAGTTTTTCAATATCCATGTTAGAGCATATAATAGTTGAAACTCTTTTGAAGGGTGTATGAACAAGTTTTAAAGAAATATTACAAGAAGTAGAAGAATCCTTACTAGATAAGGCATATTTGTAGGATTTAGAGGCAAAAGGTTTAGCTATACCTAAAGAATCGAAAGCCTGAGCCAGAGCAGCTAAAGCATTTGGCTTTCCCCAAGTATTCATAAAACCTGATGTGATAAAAAATGGTGCCACTTAATAAGCAAACAAGGATCGACAAAAGGCCAAAGATCTGAAGCTGAACCAGAAGAAATTTTTGGAAAAATAGCCCAAAAACACCGAGAAAGAGAATGGAAAGGAAAGGGATTCAAGAATCGCTAGGGCTTGAGACTAGAAGGGGTCGTGGGATCAGTTTAGATTTCTTTTTAATTTTTAGTTCATTACAAGGTTTAAGGATTTAGGTTTTTTCAATTATTGGTTTAGTTTAGTTAGTTTTCTAAGTTTAAGGGTTTTGGTTTTTTTTATTAGTTTTTTTAGGGTTTACATTTTTTTAGTTATTTATTATTGATCAGTTTTATGTTTTTAGTTTAGTTTTATTAATTATTAGTTTTTTATTTATTATTATTGGATTTAAGTTTAGCTTTTCTTTTGGGAAGGGGGGTTATTAGTTTTGGGGTTTTTTATTTAGTTTTAGTTAATAAGGGTTTTAGTTTTATTTTAGGTTTTAGGTTTTTTATTAGTTTTAGTTTATTTATGGTCTTTATTATTATTTTCGTTTTAGTTTTATTTTTTATAAGTTGGGGGGGGGGATCTAAAGTTTAGGTTTTTTTCTCTTTTTAGTTAGTTATTTATCTTTTATTTAGTTTTTTTATTAGTTACTATCATTATTTTTAGTTTTAATAGTTTTTTTAGGGTTTAGGTTTTAGTTTTAATTTAGGGGGGCTAGGGGGAGGTGTTAGTTTTGTTAGTTTATTAGTTTATTAATTATTATTTTGGTTTTTGTGTTTTTTTAGTTCATTTTTTATCATTTTTTTTGGAGGGGTTAGTTTTGTTAGTTTATTAATTATTGTTTATGTTTTTTATGTTATTTTAATTATTTAATTATTATCATTTATTTTGGAGGCGATGGAGTTGTTTTATTATTTGGTTTAAGTTTAGTTTTTTTTTATTTATTTTATTTCATTTATTTTTAGTTTATGTTTAGGTTTTTATTTATTTTATTTTATTTTTGTTTTTATTTCTTATTTTATATTTTTAGAATTGTGGTTTTGGTTTTAGTTTACATTTTAATTTTATTTTATTTTATTTAGGATTAGGTTTATTTATTTATTTTATTTTAGGTTTTATTTAGAGTTAAGTTTTAGGTTTTAAGATTTTAGGATGATTTAGGGCCTGGGGGGGTTTAGGGTTGGTTTTTTTAGTTTAGTTTAGATCTTGTTAGGGTTTAGTATTTGGTTTTATGGTTTTATTTAGGTTTTTGGCTTAGGGTTAGTTTTATTTTAGTTCCGTGGTTAAGGTTTTTTTTATTTTATTTTTTTTATTATTTAAAATTAAGTAAATCTAGGTTTAAGTTTATTTAGTTTATTTTTATTTATTTTTGTTTATTTTATTTTATGTTTATTTAAGTTTATTTTATATTTATTTAGTTTAGTTTATTTTATTTTAGGATTATTTATTGTAGTTTTGGTTTTTATTTTAGTTTATTTTTTAGGTTTAATCTTTATTTGTTATTCTTAGTTTAGGTTTAGGTTTTATTTTTATTTTTTTAGGTTTAGGTTTTAGGTTTTATTTTAGGTTTATTTTTAGGTTTTATTTTTTAGTTTAAGTTTAGGTTTATTTTCAATTTATTTTAGGATTAGGTTTAGGTTTTATTTATTTTAGTTTTCTTTATTTTAGCTTAAGTTTATGTTTATTTTATTTTTATTTTAAGTTTAGGTTTTTTTTTAGTTTAAGGTTTAGGTTTTTTTTAAAAATTTATTTTTAGGTTCATTTTTTAGGTTTAAGTTTTTATTTAGTTTTTATTTTATTTTCTTTTAGGTTTATTTTATTTTTATTTTAAGTTTAATTTTTATTTTATTTATGGTTTTTAATTTTTATTTTAGTTTAGGTTTTATTTAATTTAAGTTTTTATTTTTTTATTTTATTTTTAAATTTAGGTTTAGGTTTTAGTTTATGTTTTTATTTTATTTTATTATTTTTTATTATTTTAGTTTATGTTTTATTATTTATTTTATTTTAGGTTTAAGTTAGCTTTTTTTATTTAGTGTTTAGGGTTTAGGATTTGGGGTTTGGGGTTTAGGGTTTATTATTTTAGGTTATTTTTTGGGTTTTGGGTTTAGGGTTTAGGGTTTACGTTTAAGGTTTTATGGTTTAGGGTTTACGGTTTTTGCTTTTTTTTTAATAGAGAACAAATTTAGATTCAACATTTCTTCTTTTCGATTTCATCAACCAAACAAACCAAGTTTTCTAAGACATAAGTGATGAAATAGATCAAAAATGAACACGCATTGTGCAAATCAGAATCCCTAGATAACTAGAACTGTCTCTATTATAAAGACACAGTTCCATAAGCTGCAAATCAGAATAGTCATTCTTCAATTTCTCCTATTTCCATTAGAACGACCCTGACGTCTCGAGTAGTGGGATCCACCATCATATCCCTGACCTCTTTCTCCACCATCACTACGGTTGTAACCTCCGTCTCTCCTCCCACCTCTATAATCACCACTACTCCGATCACCACCTCCATATCCACCAACACCACTAGATCCCCCACCACCACTGTGATAACCGTCACCTCTGCCTTCTCCTCAATGGCTAGATCTAGACTAAACTTGGTTAATGGTGATGTTCCTGGCAACAAGGTTTGCCCCATTCTTAGGGTTTAGGTTTATTAGGTTTTAGGGTTTAAGTTTAATTTTTAATTTATTTAGTTACTTTAGATTTAGGTTAAGGGTTTGGGGTTTATGGTTTAAAATTTAGGGTTAGGGTTTAGAGTTTATGGTTTTTTTGAGTTTAGGTTTTAGGGTTGTAGGTTTAGGGTTTAAAGTTTTGTGTCTATGGTTTAGGATTGAGGGATTATGTTTTTTTTATAATTAAGTAAACTGGTAGGTTTAGGTTTATTTAGTTTATTTTTAATTTAATTTAGTTTATTTTATTTTTTTTATTTTTATTTAGGTTTCTTTTGTTTTATTTAGTTAAGTTAATTTATTTAGTTTATTTATGTTTAGGTTTACTTTTAGTGAGTTTATTTATATTATTTTAAGTTATGGTTTTATTTTTATTTTTAGGTTTAGGCAGTTTTATTTTATTTTTAGGTTTTTTTTTATTATTTATTTTAGATTTTATTTTTATAGTTTAGGGTTTAAGTTTATTTTTTTTTATTTATTTTAGATTTATTTTAGGTTTTTATTTTATTTTTTTTATATTACATTTAGTTTTTATTTTATTTAGTTTTCTTAGGTTTATTTTATTTTTTTTATTTTATTTTAAGTTTTTATTTATTTAGTTTAGTTTAGTTTATTTTCTATTTTATTTTATTTTTAAGTTTAAGTTTAGGTTTGCATTTTATTTTATTATTTTATTTTAGTTAGGTTTAAGTTTATTTATTTATTTTATTTTTAGGTTTTATTTAGTTTAAAGTTAGGTTTTTAGGTTAGCTTAGGGTTAGTTTGGGGTTTAGGGTTAGTGTTTAGGGTTTAGGGTTAGTTTAGGGTTTTAGGGTTTAGAGTATATGGTTTAGAGTTTAGGGTTAGGGTTATAGTTTAGAGTTTAAAGTTTAGGGTTTAGGGTTTAGATTTTAGGGTTAGTTTAGGGTTTAGGGTTTAGATTTTAGGGTTAGTTTAGGGTTTAGGGATTAGGATTGTGGGTTTAGGGTTTTTTAGGGTTTAGGGTTTAGAGTTGTAGGTTTTAAGTTTATGGTTCAGGGTTAGTTTTAAGGTTTAAGGTTTAGGGTTTAGGTTATTTTAAGGTTTATTTAGGTATTTTTTTTAAAATTAGTAAACCCAGATTTGGTTTATTTATTTTATTTTGTATTTATTTTAGTTTATTTTTTTATTTAGGTTTATTTTTTATTTCTATTGAGTTTAGATTATTTATTTTATGGTTATTTATTCTAGTTTAAGTTTTTCATTTTCATTTATTTTTTACATTTAGGTTTAAATTTATGTTTATTTTAGGTTTGTTTTTATTTTTTATTTTATTTCTTAGGTTTAGGTTTTATTTTTTATTTTTAGGTTTAGGTTTTTATTTTATTTGTTTAGGTTTAGGTTTTAGGTTTCTATTTTAGGTTATATTTTTTAGATTAGGGTAAGGTTTATTTTTATATTATTTTATTATATTTAGATAATGATTTATGTTTATGTTTTATTTATTTTTCGTTTAGGTTTAGGTTTAGTTTAGGTTTAAGTTTATTTTTTTATTTTAGGTTTAACTTTTTTTACTATAGGGTTTAGATATTATTTTCTTTTTTTATGTTTATTTTTCAAATTTATGTTTTTATTTAATTTTTATTTTAGGTTTATTTTAATTTTATTTATGTTTAAGGTTTATTTTATTTAGTTTTTTATTTTAAGTTTATTTTATTTTATTTAGTTTAAGTTTTATTTATTTTATTTTAGTTTTTTATTTTATTTTATTTTATTTTTAGGTTTAGGTTTAGCTTTTATCAATTTAGGTTTTAATTTTATTTTATTATTATTTTATTTAGGGTTAGTTTATTTATTTATTTTATTTTTAGGTTTTATTTAATTTAAGTTTAGGTTTTTTTTAGGTTTGGGTTTGTTGGGTATTGTTTAGGGTTTTAGTTAGGGTTAGTTTGGTCAGTTTTAGGGTAGGGTTTTAGGTTTCAAGGTTTAGGTTTAGGGTTAGTTTTTTTAATGTTTAGGGTTAGGGTTTTTTTTTATTTATTTTATTTAGTTAGGGTTTAGGATGGTTTAGATTAGTTTTAGGGTTTAGGTTTAGTTTTTATGATTTATGATTTATAATGGGTTTAGGGTTTTTTAAAAAAATTAAGTAACCCTAGGTTTAGATTTATTTAGTTTAGTTATTTTAGTTTATTTTATTATATTTATTTAGGTTTATTTTTTATTTTTATACTTTAGTTTATTTAATTTAGGTTTATTTATTTTAATTTAGGTTTTTTATTTTAGTTTATATTTTATGTTTAGGTCTATTTTTAGTTTATTTTTATTTTTTTTAATTTTTAGGTTTAGGTTTAGGTATTTTTTTTTAGGTTTAGGTTTTAGGTTTTTATTTTAGGGTTAATTTTTAGGTTTTATTTTTTAGTTTTAGTTTAGGTTTAGTTTTAGTTTATTTTATTTTATTTAGTTTTGGTTTAGGTTTTATTTATTTTAGTTTAGTTTATTTTAGTTTAACTTTAGGTTTATTTTAATTTTATTTTAGGTTTAGTTTTTTTTTGTTTAGGGTTTAGGTTTTATTTTTTATTTATTTTTAGGTTTTACTTTGAAGTTTATTTTTTAGGTTTAGGTTTTTAATTAATTTTCATTTTATTATATTTTAGGTTTATTTTATTTTTATTTTATGTTTAGTTTTTATTTTCTTTGGGTTTTTTATTTTTTTGTTTAGTTTTGGTTTTTATTTTTTAATTTTAGTTTAGTTTTTATTTTTATATTTTGTTTTTAGGTTGAGGTTTATGTTTACGTTTATGTTTTTATTTTATTTTGGTTTAGGTTTTTTTATTTATTTCATTTTTAGGTTTTATTTAGTTTTGGTTTAGCTTTTTAGCTTTTTATGGTTTAGTGTAAGTTTAGGGTTATTGTAGGGTTTAGGGTTTAGGGTTTAAGGTTTGGGGTTTTGGCTTTAGGGTTTAGGATTTAGGGTTTAGGGTTTTTAAGGTTTAGGGTTTAGGGTTTAGGGTTTTTAGGGAGGGTTTAGGTTTCAGGATTAGGGTTTAGGATTTTTGGTTCCTTCTAAAGTAGGAACAAATTCACATTCAAAATTTCTTCTTTTTTATTTCATTAGCCAAGTAACACACCAAGTTCTCTAAGATATAAGAGATGACATTTATAAAAGCCCTAGATAACTAGAACGATCTATACTGTAAAGACATAGTTTCATAAGCAGTAGATCAGATCAACCATTTTTAGTCCCTCTAGTTCCCATCAGAACCACCCCGGCCTCTCGAGTAGTGGGATCCACCATCACATCCCTGATCTCTCCCCCTACCACCACCATGACTGTAACCTCCGTTGCTCCTCCTGCCTCCATAACCCCCACTGCTCCATCCAACACCTCCATATCCACCAGTACCTCTAGTTCCCCCACCACCACTGCGATAACTACCGCCTTCGCCTTTGCCTCCACCGCAAGATCTAGACTGAGCCTAGTTAAGAGTGATGTTCTTACTGTTAGGGTTCTGCCCATTCTTAGAGTTTAGGTTTAGGTTTAGTTTTATTAGGTTTTAGTGTTTAGGTTTATTCTTTAATTTGTTTAGTTACTTTAGGTTTAGGTTTAGGGTTTGGGGTTTAGGGTTTATGGTTTAAGATTAGGGTTTATAGTTTACGAGGGTTTCGGGTTTAGGGTTTAATGTTTTAGGGTTTACTCTTTTAGGGTTTTGGGTTTAGAGTTTTTTAGGGTTTAGCATTTAGGGTATATGGTTTAGGATTCTAAGTTTAGGGTTTAGGGTTTAGGGTTTAGGGTTTAGGGCTTAGGATTTAGGGTTTATGATTTTTTTTAAAAAAAAAAATTGAAGTAAACTGGTAGGTTTAGGTTTATTAAGTTTATTTATTTTAGTTTATTTTATTTTCTATTTTTTAAGGTTTATTTTTTTGTTTTTATTTAGTTTAGTTTAATTATTTTTGGTTTATTTATTTTAATTTAGGTTTTGTTAGTTTATTTTTTTATTTGATTTACATTTTTATTTTATTTTTCAGGTTTAGGTGTTAATTTTTATTTTTAGGTTTAGGTTTTTATTTTATTTTTTTAGATTTATGTTTTTAGTTTTTATTTTAGGTTTATTTTTTATTATTTTTTAGTTTTAGGTTTATTTTTTTTTAATTTATTTTATTTAGTTTAGATTTAGGTTTAGGTTTAGGTTTTATTTATTTTAGATTAGTTTATTTTTGTTTAGGTTTAGGTTTATTTTATTTTTTTTTATTTTAGATTTAGGTTTTTAGTTTAGGATTAGGTTATATTTTTTATTTATTTTAGGTTTTATTTTTTTGGTTTATTTTTTAATTTTTAGGTTTTGGTTAATTTGAACATTTCAAGTCAAAAGGGTTAAGTTGGGTTTGACTTGGGTTGATTTTGGTTTGGCTTGATAATTGTAGATTTGTATTTATGAATATAGTTGCAGGTATGATTGATTCATGAGAAAATCAATTGAATTTGGGTTTTGGAATGAAGGAATTTGGCTAAGTCCATAAAGTTGGGTCATATGGCTTAGGTTTGGATTTTAATTTGGTTTGATTTAGTTTTGATGATTTAAATGCATATTTCATTTAAATTTTAAAGATGATTGAAAATATGATTGATTTAAGAAAAAATCAATTGACTTTGACTTGATTTGGATTAAGATTTGGCTAAGTCCATGGGATAGGTCATTTGGCTTAGGAAGGGTTTTGATTTAATTTTATTTAGTTTGATTTAGTTTTGATCATTTGAGTTTTGATCATTCTCATATCATTCAATCCTTGCACCACAATGAAGCTGAATATGAGGCTCTGATTTCCTGTCTAGAGTTAGTCGTTACTCTAAGCATCCTGAACATCAACATCTTCTGGGATTCTCAACTAGTTATCAATCGAATCACTAGGTCTTATAAGGTTATAAAGCCCAAGCTCCATCATTACCACAAGTATGCCATGGAGTTGATGACCCAAATCTCAGAGGTTACCATTTATAAGATTCCTAAAGGAGAGAATGCCATAGCATATGCTTTAGCCAAGCTTACCAAGGAGTTAGCATGTCCGGAGGATGAGTCCATATCAATGAAGGTCCAAAATAGACCAGACTTATCTCTTATTGATATTGAACTCATCAAAAAGTACTCTCTTGAGAAGAAGGTTTCCATTGCAAAGAAGGATGAGGTGTTAGATTGGAGGCAACCTTTCATGGATTACCTAAATAATGCCAAACTAGCTAAAGAGAAGTCCCAAGCCCGTCAAATGAAGTAGATTCACTTTCCAATGAGCTTGTGGATGGCGTCTTGCATCGGCGATCTTTTGATCATATGTGGTTACATTATTTATACAAGAATGAAGCCCGTAAGATCTTGACTAAGGTACACTCAGGATTATGTGGAGCCAACCAATCTGGTCCGAAGATGAAAGCCAAGATCAAAAGATTAGGATACTACTTCTTTGCCTAGAGTGTTGGGGTACCGACATAGTTGGTCTAATTGATCCTCCTTCTTCTATGGGTCATCGGTTCATCTTAGCTATTGCTGACTACATTTCCAAATGGGCGAAGGTGATTCCACTCAGAGAGGTCACAACTCAGCATGTGTTCCAATTTTTTAGGAACCATATCGTATATAGGTTCAAAGTACCTCGATAAATTATATCTGATAATGGTATTGCATTCAAGTGCACTGAGATCAACAACTTTGCCCAGAGACACAACATAGATTAGAGATATTATACCATCAACTACATGAGGGAAAATGGCATAGCAAAAGCCTTCAACAAAACACTCATCCAAATACTGAAGAAGGCACTTGACAACAACAAGTTTGTGAGAAGTTGAAGCCTTGTGGGCCTACCTCACCACATATAGAACTCCAACTTACTTTTCCTTAGTTTATGGGTCCAAAGCCATTCAACCATTAGAAGTCCAACTCCCATCATTAAGGATAGCTTTGGGTAATAAGATCACAATAGAGTAGAATGCTATGTTGCAGTTAGAAGAGCTCAGAGGTTTGGAGGAGAGATGCCTGTAGGCATGCCAAAATCTTGAGTTACACAAAGCTAAAATGATTCAAGCTCACAACAAGTTGGTCCGTCCTAGAGCTTTTCAAGTAAGAGAGCTTATTTTAGTTCTAAGGAGACCGAATGTTGCCCATCGTAAGATGGAAAGCAAGTTGGAACCCACTTTGAAAGGCCTTTTTTTCCACAAAGATGGCCTACTAAGAAGGATCTTATTAGCTTATTAATCATAAGAGAGAGAGAGCCCAATGCTTCCAATCAATGGGCTCCACTTAAAGAAATATTATAAATCATGTTTAAAAATAATTATCATCAATGAAAATGCCATTTTGAATTCAATCTCTTCCATGTTGAAAGTATTCTTATTTGTGAATTCGCCATGATGTGTTTAGGGTAGGTGTAAGGAACTTGAGCGGCATCCTATCCTTTATTAACATAACACAAACACAAATTACACACAAATATATAAAATAAACACATCTTTTTCTAGCTACTGAAGTTTTATAATGCCACCAATTACACCAAGTTTGTGTAGCTTTATGCTACCTACTAGTGTCACCTAGTGGTCTTCTTGTTTTGAGGATGTAAGTCCTATGCTTTCCTTCCTCAGTTATTTTATTTTCTTATGTTTAGGTTTAGGTTTATGTTTAGTTTTTACTTTAGTTTTGTTTTTATTTTTATTTTTAGGTTTAGGTTTCATTTTAAATTTTTAGGTTTAGATTTAGGTTTTTATTTTATTATTTTAGGTTTAGATTTTAGGTTTTTATTTTAGGTTTATTTTTAGGTTTTATTTTTTAGTTTATGCTTGTTTATTTTTAGTTTATTTTATTTTATTTAGTTTAATGCTTAGGTTTAGTTTATTTTATGCTTGAGGTGAAGGCTTTGTTTATTTTAGTTTAGGTTTAAGTTTATTTTATTTTTTTATTATATTTCTATTTTAAATTTAGGTTTAATTTTAGTTTAGGATTTATGTTTTATTTTTTATTTACTTTTAGGTTCTATTTTTATGTTTATTTTTTAGGTTTAGGTTTTTATTTAGTTTTTATTTTATTTTATTTAGCTTTAGGGTTTACAGTTTAGGGTTTACAGTTTAGGATTTAGTTTTTAGGGTTTAGGGTATTTTCTAATTAAGTAAATCGGTTGGTTTAGGTTTATTTAGTTTATTTTATATTTTTATTTAAGTTTATATTTTATTTTTTATTTAGTTTTATTTATTTATTTTATGTTTATTTTTTTAGTTTAAGTTTTTATTTTAGTTTATTTTTAAGGTGTAGGTTTAGGTTTATGTTTATTTTTTAGTTTAGTTTTATTTTTATTCAATTTTTTAGGTTTAATTTCTAATTTTAATGTTTAGGTTTTATTTCTAATTTTTAGGTTTAGGTTTAGGTATTTATTTTATTTTTTTTAGGTTTAGGTTTTAGGTTTTATTTTAGGTTTATTTTGAAGTTTATTTTAGTTTAGGTTTTAGTTTATTTTTTAGTTTTTTTATGTTATTTAGTTTTTAGTTTATTTTAGGTTATGAACATTTTATTTATTTTAGTTTAGTTTATTTTAGTTTAGGTTTAGGTTTCTTTTATTTCATTTGGTTTAGGTTTTTTTTTTTTACTTTAGGGTTTAGGTTTTATCTTTATTTTTTTTAGGTTTTATTTTTTAGGTTTATTGTTTAGGTTTAGTTATTTAATTTATTTTATTTTAGGTTAATTTATGTAAGGTTTATGGTTTTTAGGGGTTTAAGGTTTAGGGTTTAGCATTTTAGGTTTAGGGTTGTAGGTTTAGGGTTTTGCATGGTTTATTTTAGGGTTTAGGGTTTAGGGTTTTTTTAAATTAAGTAACCCGACAGTTTAGGATTTACATTATTTTTTTATTTTATTTTATTTAACTTTAAATTTTTATTTTAGTTTATTTTTTTTATTTAGTTTAGTTTATTTATTTTAGGTTTGTTTATTTTAATTTAGGTTTTTTATTTTAGTTTACTTTTAAGGTTTAGTTCTATTTATTTGTTAGTTTAGTTTTATTTTTATTATATTTTTTATGTTTAAGTTTTACTTTTTATTTTTAGGTTTAGGTTTAGATTTTTATTCTATTTTTTTAAGTTTAGGTGTTTTGTTTTTATTTTAGGTTTATTTTTAGGTTTAATTTTTGGTTTAGGTATAGGTCTATTTTAGTTTCTTTTATTTTATTTAGTTTAGGTTTAGGTTATTTTAGGTTTAGGTTTAGGTTTTATTTATTTTAGTTTAGTTTATTTTGTTTTGTTTATTTTAGGTTTAATTTTTTTAGTTTAGAGTTTAGGTTTTCTTTTTTATTTATTTTGTTTTACTTTTAGGTTTATTTTTTTTAGGTTTAGGTTATTTAGTTTTAATTTTGATTTTAAGTTTATTTTATTTTTTATTTTAGGTTTAGGTTTATTTTGTTTAGGTTTTTTACTTTTAGTTTATTTTTTAGTTTAGTTTAGATTTATTTATTTTATTTTTTATTTTAGTTTTATTTTATTTTATTTTATTTTAGGTTTAGGTTTAGGTTTAAGTTTAGGTTTATGTTTAGGTTTTATTTTAATATTTTTTTATTATCTATTTTATTTATTTTATTTATTTATGTTTTATTTAGTTGGTTTTTAGGTTTTAGGATGGTTTAGGGTTGGGTGGGGTTTTAGTTTTGGGTTTAGGGTTTAGGTTTAGAGTTTAAGGTTTAGGATTTAGGGTTTAAGTTTAGGGTTTAGTGGGTTTAGGGTTTAGGGTTTAGAGGTTGGTTTTTTTTAAAATTTTATAAAATTTATTTATTAGTGATTATGGTTTTTTTAGGTTTATATAGGTTTATTGTTTAAGGTTTAGGTTTAGTTTTAGGGTTTAGGGTTTTCTTAAAAATAATTAAGTAAACCAGTAGTTTATTTTATTTTTTATTATTATTTAGGTTTATTTTTTATTCTTATTTAGTTTAGTTATTTTATTTTTTGTTTATTTATTTTAGTTTAGGTTTTTTATTTTAGTTTATTTTTTTGGTTTAGGTTTATTTTTTTTGTTTAGTTTCATTTTTATTATATTTTTTAGTTTTATGTTTTATTTTTAATTTTTAGGTTTAGGTTTAGGTTTCTATTTTATTTTTTTAGATTTAGGTTTTAGGTTTTTATTTTAGGCTTTATTTTTAGTTTAGGTTTAGGTCCATTTTATTTCTATTTTTGATTTATGTCTTTTTTGTAGTTTATGGTTTTAGTTTTGTTTTTTCTTTATTTTTAGGTTTAGGTTTTCATTTAGTTTTTATTTTTTTATTTTAGGTCTATTTTAATTTGATTTTACATTTAGGTTTTTTTATTTAGTTTTTTTTTAAGTTTATTTTAGTTTTTAGTTTAATTTAAATTTTATTTATTATATTTTAGTTTAGTTTTTATCTTTTATTGTATTTTATTAGTAGTTTTAAGTTTAGGTTTACGTTAGGTTTTATTTTATTTTATTTTATTTAGGTTTAAATTTATTAATTAATTTTACTTTTAGGTTTTATTTAGTTTAGTTTTAAGTTTTTAGGTTTTTAGGGATTAAGATTTAGGGTTTAGGGTTTAGTTATTTTAGTTTACTTTTTTTTTAGTTTAGGTTTATGTTTATTTTCTTTTGTTTATTTGAGGTTTACATTTTTTTGGTTTAGTGTTTAGGTTTTTTATTTCATTTTGGTATTATTTTTAGGTTTATTTTTTAGGTTTATGATTTTATTTCATATTTATTTTAGTTTATTTTATGTATATTTTATTTTTATTTTACCTTTAATTTTTTTAATTTTTTAGTTTATTTTATATTTTAGTTTAGTTTAGGTTTTTATTTCTTTTATTTAGTTTAGTTCTTATTTATTATTTTCTTTAAATTTAAGTTTAGGTTTTTAAATTTAAGTTTAGGTTTATGTATTGGTTTTAGTTTTGTTTTTTATTTGATTTTATTTTATTTATGTTTATGTTTTATTTATTTATTTTTTCTAGGTTTTATTTAGTTTTGTTTTAGGTTTTACGGTATGGTGTTCTCGGTATAGGGTATAGGGTATAGGGTTTAGGGTTTTGGGTTTAGGGTTTAGGGTCTAGGGTTGTAGGTTTTAGGGTTTAGGGTTTAGGGTTTTAGGGTTTAGAGTTTAGGGTTTAAGGTTTTCTTTTTATTTTTTATATTTTTATAATGATATATTATATATATATTTTTTAAAATTAAGTAAACTGGTAAGTTTTGGTTATTTTAGTTTATTTGTTTATTTCTTTTAGTTTATTTTATTTTTATTTTATTTAGGTTTATTTATTTATTTTATTTAGTTTATTTTATTATTATAGATTTTTTGGTTATAGATTTTTTTTATTTTAGTTTAGGTTTTTTATTTTATTTTTTTAGGTTTAGGTTTAGGTTTAGGTTTAGGTTTATTTTTTGATTAGTTTTATTTTATTTTATTTTTTGATTTTGTTTAATTTTTTATTATTATGTTTAGGTTTATATTTTTATTTTATTTTTTAGTTTTGTTTTAGGTTTTAGGTTTATAGTTTAGATTTATTTTTAGGTTGTGTTTTTTTATTTAGGTTTATGTTTATTTAATTTAATTTATTTTATTTAGTTTAGGCTTAGGTTTAGGTATAGTTTATTTTAGGTTAAGGTTTAGGTTCTATTTATTTTAGTTTAGGTTTATTTTATTTTTATTTTAGGATTAGGTTTTTTTTTTAGTTTAGGGTTTAGGTTTTATTTTTTTATTGATTTTTTAGGTTTTATTTTTAAGTTTATTGTTTAGGTTTAGATTTTTATTTAGTTTTTATTTTATTTTATTTTAGGTTTATTTTATTTTTATTTTACATTTAGGTTTTATTTTTATTTAGGTTTATTTAAGTTTATTTTATTTAGATTTTTTAAGTTTATTTTATTTTTTTAGTTTAGTTTATATTTTCATTTATTTTTAATTAGTTTATATTTTAATTTTTGTTTAATTTTTTAAGTTTTAGATTTAGGTTTAGGTTTAGGTTTTAGTTTATTTTTATTTTTTTTCTTTAAGTTTAGATTTTTGTTACTTATTTTATTTTTATGATTTATTTAGTTTAATTTAGTTTTTTAGGTTTTTAGGGTTTAGGATTTAGGGTTTAGGGGTTTATGGTTTAGGATTTACGATTTTGGATTTATGGTTTATGTTTTATTTATTTTAGTTTAGGTTTATGTTTATTTTATTTTCTTTATTTTAGGTTTAGGTTTTTTTTCTTTTTGTGGGGTTTCGATTTTATTTTTTATTTAATTTTAGGTTATATTTTTAGGTTTAGTATTTAGGTTTAGGTTTGTTTAGGGTTGTAGATTTAGGGTTTTGGGTTTCCTTTTATCTTTTATTTTGCTTTTCATTTTTTATTTTTATTTAAATTAAGTAAACAAGTAGGTTTAGGTTTATTTAGTTTTTTTTTATTTATTTTAGTTTATTTTATTTTTATATATTTATTTAAATTTATTTATTTATTTTATTTAGTTAAGTTTATTTATTTTTGATTTATTTATTTTAGTTTAGGTTTTTTATTTTAGTTTATTAATTATGTTTAGGTTGAGGTTTAGGTTTAGGTTTATCTTTTAGTTTAATTTCATTTTTATTTTATTTTTTAAGTTTTATTATTTTTTTATTTTTAGGTTTATGTTTTATTTTATTTTATTTTTTGAGGTTTTAGATTTTAATTTTAGATTTATTACTAACTTTATGTTTTAGTTTAGGTTAAGGCTTAGGTTTTATTTATTTTAGTTTTATTTTAGGTTTAGGTTTTCAATTTTTTTAGTTTAGGGTTTAGGTTTTTCTTTTTATTTATTTTTAGGTTTATTTTTTAGGTTTAAGTTTTTATTTAGTTTTTATTTTATTTATTCTAGGATTATTTTATTTTTATTTTAAGTGCAATTTTTATTTTATTTATACTTATTTAGGCTTTTAATTTTTGTTATTTTAGTTTAGTTTTTATTTTCTTTTATTTTAGGTTGGTTTCGGTTTTAGCTTTATTTTAATTGGTTTCAGTTTGTTTTTTTTTTTTATTTTATTTTTTTATGTTTTATTTAATTTAGGTTTTTCTTTTAGCTTTTTTACCATTTGGTTTAGGTTTTTTTAGGGTTTAGTTTAGGTTTAGGGTTTAGGGTTTAGGGTTTTGTGGTTTGGGTTTGGGGGTTTAGTTTTTTAGGTTTAGGGTTCAGGTTTTAGTTTAGAGTTTAGAGTTTTTGGTTTTTCTTAATCGATAATAAATTAAGATTCAACACTTCTTCTTTTTGATTTCATCAACCAAATAACACACTAAATTTTTTAGGACACAAGTGACGACATAGATACAAAATGAGCATGCATAGAGAAATTCAAAAACCCTAGATAACTAGAACCATCTTTAGTGTAAAGACACAGTTCCATAAGAAGAAAATCAGATCAGCCGTGCTTCACTTTCTCCAGTTCCCATTTGAACCACCCCGGTCTCTCGAGTAGTGGGATCCACCATCATATCCTTGATCTTTCCCTCCGCCACCACCTTGGCTATAACCTCTATCACTCCTACTGCTTCCATAACCACCACTGCTCCGACCACCGCCTCCATATCCACTAGCACCTCTAGATCCCCAACCACCACTGAGATAACCACGACCTCTTCCTTCTCCAACACCACTAAATCAAGACTGAGCCTGGTTGACGGTGATGTTTCTTCCGTCAAGGTTCTGCTCATTCTTAGGGTTTGGGTTTAGGTTTATTAGGTTTTAGGGTTTAGTTTTTATTTTTTATATATTTTTAGGTTTTATTTTTAGGTTTATTATTTAGGCTTAGTTTTTTATTTAGTTTTTATTTTATTTTATTATAGGTTTATTTTATATTTATTTTACATTTAGTTTTTATTTTATTTAGGTTTTTTATTCTTAGGTTTATATTATTTTTTAATTTTGTTTAAGTTTTTATTTATTTTATTTTATTTTGTTTTATTTCTATTAGTTTATCTTAATTTATTTTTAGGTTTAGTTTTAGGTTTTAGTTTAGGTTTTTATTTTATTTTATTATTTTATTTAGGTTTAGGCTTTTTATTTATTTTATTTTGGTTTATTTAGTTTTATCTAGCTCCAGCAGGTCAGGTGTGATTTAGGTTTAGGTTTTAGCCCAGGCCCAGTTTAGTGGTTTAGGGCCTGTTTAGGTTAGGGTTTAGGCCCAGCTGGTGAGTTTCAGGATAGAACCCAGGGTGGGCCCAGCTGCAGGTCAGAGTGTCAGGTGTGGGTTTAGGTGGAGTGTGGGTGGCCTGTGGCTCCAGGGCCTAGTGTCAGGGGGGGGCCCAGTCAGGTTTAGGTAGTGGTTTAGGGTTTAGGGTGGTAGTTTAGTGTTAGGTTTAGGGTTTAGTGGTTTAGTTTTAGTTTAGTTTAGGTTTATGGTTTTTGGTTTAATGTTAGTTTAGGGTTTTTTGTGTTTTTTTTTGGAAAAAGTTAGAATTTTATTACCAAAAAAGGAAAAGATATAATGTCCTTAAAAGGAGAAAAGCTCAAAATTTTTCCTCTCATAGAGCTACAAGAAACCTAAAGAGCTAAACCCCCATCTAAGTATATTAGAAGAAGAAAAGAAAACAAAAGGGGGAAAACAACATCTAAAAAGCATGAGAGCAAAATGATGTAGAGTAAAACAAAACAAAGCATGAAAAAAAGTCAAAAGAATTACCATTGTTTTGAGTAAGCAAGATAAGCAAGCTCCATAACAACAATAGTAGGGATGACTGAAAATTGACCAGGCATACGGCAAAAGTTCCAACCTATGAAAGAATTCTACAAAAAACACTAGTAAGGAAAAAGTATAGCTAAAAAGATAAGGATAAACACACTAAAAAGAGAGAGCTGAGAAAGAAAAGGCTCAGGCTCAGTTAAGATCATCTCAATGGGCAACAATACATAGGAGCATCCAAACTTCATAAGAAGGGTTATAGTCATATGTAAAGCTACCAACCAAAGAGGGGAGGTGAGTAACATCAAAGCCATCATAGCCAGCATACCTGATACCTGTAGCCATCCAAGGCAAGCAATCCATAGTGATTCAGTCCTGCACCAAACAAATAGAGAAAACAACCAACCAGTAGCCATTCAGTAGCTAGCCCACCAACTAAAACACACAATAGGCCAATCACATAAAGCCAACAACCCAGAAGTTACGGTAGGATCATTGGCCAAGCTAATGGAACTAAGCAATAACACCACCAAAACCACCACCAACATACCTAACAAACAACAAGACCCAAGACACAAAAAAAGGAAGCCAAAGTACCACCAACCACCAAACCAAAATTAATTTAGGATCAACAAAGGTTTGGCCAGACAAGAAAAGGCAAGAAATTAGCTAAGAAGAAAAAACCACAAAGAAAGGCAGCCAACTAAGATTCCAAGGAGAAGTAAAAGTCCTCCCACCAAAGCATCCAAGTAAAACATCCATAAGGCGGCCACCAAAGAATAGCCCATCATTAGTAACCGACAAAGGAACAATCCCCATCAGTGTGGAAAAAGTAGAAAACCCAGCAAAACACCACATAATAGAGAAACAACCAGCCAATCTAACCAGCCAACATAGCCTTCTAGCCAACAACCACAACAGTAAGAAACCCAAGTCAATGTAAAGGCCAACAGCAACCCTCAAGCCAAAATCACCCAAGATAATCAGGAAAATAATAGCCACCAAAAAGGCCACAACTAGACAACCCAAAATAATAACCAAACCCAAATCCACTGTAGCTAAGAGAGGAAGGCTAAAATAAGAGGAGGACAAAAACAAAACCAAAAGAAACAAACAAAATCAACAAAATTGACCACCAAGCCCCAATCAACAAGATAGAGAATGTAATAGCCAAAAAAAAACCTCAATAATTCTAAAATGAAGCCAAAGATAAATGACCAACAGTCCCCTAGATATGTCACCAACAAAAAAGGAAAAAATAGCCAAAACTACCAACTAGCTAGCCAACCTAACTAGCCAATACTGCCACCAACCCATCTAGCCAACAAAACCACCCATTCAACCACCATAGTAGCAGATCCAAAATAGGTAACTGAGCAACAAGCCTCAAAAGGAGGTAAAACCTTACAAGAGGAAAAACAAACTGCAGACAAAGCCACAACCCAATAGGTTATCAAAATAGTTAAAAAAAAAAATGTGGTAAAACTCAGAGACAACACTTCCAAAATACCAAATTAACCTAGACTACAATGATACAATGATAGTAACCACTAGGGAGTAAACACTAGGCCAACCCAAAAGTAAAAGGTCAAAAGTAATAACCAGCTTCAGCCAAAGAGTGAAAATAGGAAAATAACCACAACACAAAGGGTTTCAAACAAAAAAGCAAAGGCTTATCAAAACCTTCACAAAAGAAAGAAAGCTAAGAAATTATAATCTAGATAAGGCAATCTAGTATTATCTAGATTAACCAAGCCTCTTAATAGTTTAAGCAACATTTAGTTGTCAAATAAAGTGAACTCAGTTAAGTTGGCACCTAAATTAGCAAAGAAATCAGAACAAACATTACCTTCACGAAGGATGTGGAAAATTTTAAAACAAACTTGAGAAAGAAGATTTTTTATATGATTAAGGAGATAAAATAATTCAGAATTCCCATTTCTATTGGAATTAAGCTTGTCAAGAAGCAAGTGAGCATCAACATTAATCGGATGTGAAAACCTCTATTCAAATAAGTTTCATTAGCTTTATTAATAGCCATAAGCTCAAAATAATAGAACAAGCTTTGAGATGATAGGAAAAAAAAGCACATCCTTTAGAATCCATAAGGTTACCACCATAGCCATATCTTTAGGTTTGATCTAATGGATAATCCTAGGACCTATATAAAGGTCCAAGTCAGCCAGAATGATACCCAATTTTTTAGCCACAAATTTATAGCCTATAAAATGAATGTTACTAATACGATTGGCATTAAATAGAGGATGAATTTTTCTTTAGTTCTAGCCAAGATCCTTTTATGGTTCATAGGAGTGCCACAATATTTATCATCATTTTTATCCATCTAGATGAACTAGAGAAGGGTAATAGCAATTAAAACTTTGATATGACCTTTCACAGTTATTTTGAAACAAACTTCAAGAAGTTGATATAAAGAAAGAAAATCATGAAAATAGTTAGTATTAAATATATCCTCATACCAAAGCCATAATTTAAAAGCAATAGCACCATTGACAAAAACATGATTTACATTTTCAATATGAAAGCAACAATAACATTTTGATGGTAAATGAAACCCTTTAGTCAGAGCAAAGAGTCCATATGAATAATGTTATTCAAAATCCTCCAAGCTAAAAGCGAATAGGAAATGGGAATGATATTGTTCCAAAGTTTAATAAATACATTGGAGGGTTACTTAACTCTAATAAAATTCCAAACCTATTTAAGAACATAATCACCATTATAAGAAAGCTTAAAAACAATTTGATCAATAGGAAAAAGCACAAATGACCATACCTTTAGAACCCATAAGGTTACCCCCACAGCCATATCTTTAGGTTTGATCCAATGGATAATCCTTGGACATTTATAAAGGTCCAGGTCAGCCAGAATGATACCCAATTTTTTAGCCACAAATTTATAGCCTCTAAAATGAATGTTACTAATAAGATTGGCATTAAATAGAGCATGAATTTTTTCTTTAGTTCTAGCCAAGATCCTTTTATGGTTCATATGAGTGCCACAATATTTAGCATCTTTTTTATCCATCTAGATGAACCAGAGAAGGGTAATAGCAATTAAAACTTTGATATGACCTTTCACAGTTATTTTGAAACAAACTTCAAGAAGTTGATATAAAGAAAGAAAATCATGAAAATAGTTAGTATTAAATAAATGCTCACACCAAAGCTATAATTTAAAAGCAATAGAACCACTGACAAAAACATGATTTACATGTTCAATATGAAAGCAACAATAACATTTTGATGGTAAATGAAACCCTTTAGTCGAGCAAAGAGTCCATATGAATAATGTTATTCAAAATCCTCCAAGCTAAAAGCATAGAAAATGGGAATGATGTTGTTCCAAAGTTTAATAAATACATTGGAGGGGTTCTGCAATAAATATTCTATTAAGAACAAAATCACATTATAAGAAAGCTTAAAACAATTTGATCAATAGGAAAAGCATAAATGGATATTAGAATCCATAAGGTTAAATATCTTTAGGTTTGATCAAATGGATAATCCAAGGACCTTTATAAAGGTCCATGTCTAGAATGATACCCAATTTTTTATCAAATTTAGCCTCAATGAATGTTACCAATAAGATTGGCATTAAATAGAGCATGAATTTTTCTTTAGTTCTAGCCAAGATCCTTTTATGGTTTATAGTGCCACAATAGTAGCATCATTTTATCCATCTAGATAAATTAGCTTAAAATATATGACCTTTCTTATTTTGAAACAAACTAGAAGTTCATATAAAGAAAAAAATCATGAAAATAGTTAGTATTAAATAAATCCTCATCAAAACCATAATTTAAAGCACATTGATAAAACATTATTTACATTTTCAATATGAAAGAACCAATAACATTTTGATGGTAAATGAAACCCTTTAGTCTAGAGCAAAGAGTCCATATGAATAGTGTTATTAAATCCTCAAGCTAAAATAAAATAGGAAATGGGAATGATATTGTTAAGTTTAATTACATTGGAGTTTAGCTTTAATAAAATTAAATTTATTTAGAGTAAAATCACCATTATAAAGCTTAACAATTTGATCAAGTTTGTTAAGAAATGGGATATTTTAAAAGCTGTTAAGAGAAATAGGGATATAATTCTCAAGTTTAATTTCATTAATTAGTTAGGCAAAAGAGTTAACTTTGATAGATATTAGATAAAGGGTAAAATAGCCATTGGATTAGTTTTCTTGAAAGAAAATACTAAAATTAAAGATTATAAAATTTAATGGAGCAAAATCAAACCAAGAGTCACCAATTTTTTAAGCACAAATAGAGGGTGTTTACCTTGGCAATATTTTCCATCATAAAATTTAAAAATTTGTAATTCTTTCTAATAGAGCTTATAAGAGAAAATATAGCTATAAATGGGATAAAGAGCACCTTCACACAAGGAAAACATTTATGCCAAGATGTCCATGCATTCTTTAGGTAGATTAAAACAAATTTATTAAGCAAGTGATTAATTTAAATGAGAGTAGCATTAGTGGGGATAATAGTTTGAATCAATAAAGAGTCATTGAATTGAGAGTGCTCTTAATAATAGTGAGCTTTCCACCAAAGGAAAGTAAATGGAATCCTGAAATGGAAATTTCATTAAAAATTTTTAGAATAAACTCATCAAAGAGATGGGATCATTTCATGCCTTTAAAGAGAAGAGCACCCAAGTACTTTAGAGCTAAGTGTTGATGCTTAAAATCAGTGATATGAGGATTTGATTGATTTTATTTGGAGATACATGAGGAAGTGATAAAACAACTATTGTTATCATTGATAGAAGGACACTTTCTCCACCAAATCTTTTAGAAAATACTTGAGATGGATATGATGAATAGAAGCATTGCAAAAAATAATGAAATCATATGTAGCTTAAATGGGAAATAGGAAGAAAGAGTTACATTACATACTAGCATTATTAAATAATAAATCATTGATGCTCTAGATAAGTACTCAAAAACAATAATAAATAAATGAATAAAGGATCTTTTCTTAAAAAAGTAAGAGGAAAGAAACCCAAGGCTTCCCCATTAAGCATTATCGAAAATTATGCATTATTAATACAATTTTTAATAAGAAAAATAAATTTATTAGAAAACCCAAATAAATTTAGATTATGGAAAATAAAGACCTAAGAATGATATCAAAGGCTTTGGTAATATCTAATTTGAAAGAATGTTCATAATCTTGGCATCAAGATCTTATTAATTCTTTAAAATATTATTAGAAATCATCTACCTCCAATAAAACCAATTTGGTTAGAGAATAATTTTATTAAGTAAAGGACTAAGCTTTGGTTATTTTGGAAATCAACTTATTGAAGAAGGTGCAAAGATGAATAGATCTAAAATCACTCCAATAATTTAAATTATCTTTCTTAGGTATGAGAATGATAGAAGTACTAGAAAAATATCTAGGAAAAGGATTACCATTATAAAAAAATCAACCACACTCAATCATTTTTAATCATAAACCAACATTTTTAAAAAAAAAATTGAGTAGTGAAATCTAGAATAAAATCTATATATATGCTATTAAGGACTTGCAACATTTTCATCTTCATTAGGAATGATGGTAGACAAATCATTATCATCATTAGTAATAATAGAAAGAATCAAATGTGTTTTAAAAAATGCTTCAGAAGAGCAACTCTTACTAAGCATATATCTAAAGTAATTAATAACTGATTTCTTGATATCATTATTCTTCATAATCCAAACACCATTATCAACTTTCATTTTTTAGAATATTATTTAAAGCTCTCTTTTTATTAACTAAAGCATGATAATATCTAGTATTCTTGTCACCATCCTCAATATGCTTACAAGTAGCATTTTGGCACAAGTAAGTCTCTTCCATATTTTTGAAGGTAACAAGTTTGTCTTTCACCTCAGTCAAGTCCTTAATCTTAGAAGGATCAAACATAACAGAGACTTCAAGGTCTCAAACCAACTTTTCCATATCTTTAATATTAGTAAAATGGTTATTAAAATTATGCCTATTTAACCAACCCAAATTTTGTTTAAGTCTTTTAAGTTTAAACCAAAGTTATTCATCCCCATAATCAAATTATGAGGATGTAAAAGCTTTCAATTATTAGCCACAACATCAAAAAAAATCAATATGTTGAATCTACATGTTGGAAATCTAAAGGCAAGATTTATGTAATCTATTAATTATCTCTAATAGAAACTAGAAGAGGCATGATAAGGTTATGCTTAAATGATCAATAAAGTAATTGGCCATGAGTAATCCAATTAGTATTAAAAAGAATCGGTCCAACCTTTGCCAAAGTCTAGAGTTTGCCAAGTATAATTAGAACCCTTAATATCAATCAAATTACAATCAAGGATCATATTGGAAGAATCTTCCATGGGGAATATTAGGAAGCACTACTTCATTCAAGAGAATAAAATTGTTGAAATCACCACCCACAAACCAAGGTTTGTTGAGATGTAGCAAAATTTCAAATTATCCAAAGAAAATTTTTAGGATATAACAAGATGCATAAACAAAGAGCCCAAAACAAAATAGTCACCATAAGAGATTTGAGCATTGACAACTTGTTGAAAATCATCAATAATAGAACCCTCAATGAAATTATTCCAAAAATGTGAAATCTTATTACTAATATTAGAGAAAAATTTATTGAAGCCGGTCATTCTAGCAACATGGTTAATTTTATTAGCATGGATAAGAAGGGAAAAAATAAGTAATTAAATATTATGAATGCAAAGATTTCTAATGATTATGAATAGAGAGGGTATTGATCCCGATAACATTCAAACAAGAAAATTTAACATAATTAAAATAAAATGGGGTTAAGCAAGGTTAATTAAGAGAAGAGTAAGAGGCGATCTAGTGTTTTTGAACAATTTGGGAGAGTAATTTTTTACACTTTTTTTTGTTTAGCATGTTAAGTTTGAAAACCATTTTCTTTTCCCCCAAAGTTGTCATCCGAGTAATATTTAGAAACATTGGTCATAAATTTATGAGAATTCTCCAAGTGTTTGGATGGGAGTTCACCCTCTTCCAAATCCATATTAAGTTGACAAGTAGGATTAACATGAATATCAAGATTAGAGATGAGATACGGTGATAATTTAGAGCCATTTAAAGCACAAGCAGTTAAATTCAGATCAGAAATGTTTTTAGCATGCACGACATCATTTAAATCTTCATTAAAAGCTTCATTTTCATTGATCAAAGCTGACATATATGTAGAAATAGAATCAGAGGAAATAAAATCATCTTCCAATAACTTTGAAAATTTATTATTCTCTGTATTAGAAATATTCAAATTCAAAGATGGAAAAAGAGGTAAATCATCCTTCCTATTTTGAAAATCATTGAATCTATCAATAGTGGAGTCAAAACTTGTTCAACAGGATTAACCCCGATATCCAAGAAATCAACCTCAATAATAGCCTTCATAGCATTCTTAGGATCCAAGGTTGATTTCTAAACATAAGTAGGGATCGGCTTATGGTTAGGAACAACATTCTCTTTAAGAGGATTTCATTTTCTTAAGTGGGGATGGAGAATAAAACATTCCAAATTATAATGACCATGAATTTTATAGTGGGAACAAAAAACTAGAAGGTTCTCTAATTCAACCTTTTGCATATACCCCTATTTTTTAGGGCCAATCCAAACTTCCTTAGGGTATTTTTTTAGTTATGTCTAATTACATGAGGATTTGAGCCATTAAAGGGGATGCTTGGTTGCTTAGAGTTACAAATGACAACAAAATGAAGCCCAAATAGCAAAAAACACATGATGGGTACCAAAATGAATGCACATATTAGGAAGAGATAACCACACAGGAATAATAGGAGATTCTTCCTTAATGTAAAAAAGGGGTTACCACTTCAACAAACGCATTTGATAATTAAAGATGAATTAAGAACAATGCAAAAAGACACATGAATAATCTCAATCATTAGAAAGTTGAATCAAGATATGCCATGGGTCAATAAGACAAATCAAGAAAGCACCCGTAAGCTTGAGATTATGGAAAAAAAAGTGAATCTTATCTAAATTTGGATGACACAAAGAAAATTTATCGACAAGAAAAAATTCAAAGGGTTTTTCCAACATTTCAACATCCACATCAAAGCACATTATGACTGGAATACCTCTAAAAGACATTGAATTGAGATTAACCGAATCAACAGAGGGAGAAGTCTTACTAGAGGTCCTTAAAAGATTTAGTAGAAGAAGCGGATTTGGTCCACAAGCCCAAAGTGTAATGCGATGTGATAATTTGAGGTGGAGCCAAAGGTAGAACTCATAACCATGATCAATGATGAAGCATCATGCAAATGGCGGATAGCCTTTGAATTTAGTTAAAAAGGACAAAGTCAGAAATTTTGGATCAACCAAGAGGATTCAAAATAGTTGGAAGGGATAGGGGTTTTGATTTAGGGTTTAGGAGTAGTTTATGGTTTAGGGTTTGTTAGGGTTTAGAGTTTAGGGTTTAAGGTTTAGGGTTTAGGGTTTAGGGTTTTGGGCTTTAGGGTTTAGGGTTTAGGGTTTTAGGGTTTAGGGTTTAGGGTTTAGGGTTTAGAGTTTCAATTTTAGGGTTTAGGGTTAAGATTTTATTTATTTATTTTAAATTAAGTAAACTCATAGGTTTAGGTTTATTAGTTTATTTTTTTTATTTATTTTAGTTTCTTTTAATTTTAGAATTAGGTTTATTTTTTATTTTATTTACTTTAGTTTATTTATTTTAGTTATTTATTTTAGTTTAGGTTTTTTATTTTAGTTTATTTTTTAGGTTTAGGTTTATGTTTACGTTTATTTTTTAGTTTAGTTTTATTTTTATTTTATTTTTTAGGTTTAGGTTTTATTTTTTATTTTTAGGTTTAGGTATAAGCTTTTATTTTATTTTGGTAGGTTTAGGTTTTATGTTTTTGTTTTAGGTTTATTTTTACATTTTATTTTTTAGTTTAGGTTTAGGTTTATTTTTAGTTTATTTTATTTTATTTAGTTTAGGTTTAGGTTTAGGTTTAGTTTATTTTAGGTTTAGGTTTAGGCTTTATTTACTTTTTTTATTTAGGTTTAGTTTATTATTTTTATTTTAGGTTTAGTTTTTTCATTTTAGTTTAAGGTTTAGATTTTATTTTTCATTTACTTTTAGGTTTTATTTTTAGATTTATTATTTAGGTTTAGGTTTTTATTTAGTTTTTATTTTTTTTATATTTTAGTTTTATATTATTTTTATTATAAGTTTAGTTTTTATTTTATTTAAGTTTTTATTTAGTTTAGTTTTTTTTATTTTAGTTTCTTTTTTCGTTTAGGTTTAGGTTTAGGTTTAGGTTTTAGTTTATGTTTTTATTTTATTTTATTTTTTATTTCTTTTTCTAGTTTAGTTTTTATTTATTTATTTTATTTTTAGGTTTTAATTAGTTTAGGTTTTGGTTTTATTTTAGGGTTTAGGGTTTTGGGTTTTAGGGTTTAGGGTTTAGAGTTTAGGGTTTAGGTCTTAGGGTTTAGGGTTTATGGTTTAGGGTTTAGGATTTTAGGGTTTATAGTTTAGGGTTTAGGGTTTAGGATTTAGGGTTTTTACAGTTTAGGGTTTAGGGTTTAGTGTTTACGATTTAGGTTTAGGGTTCAGGTTTTATTTTAGGGTTTAGGGTTTTTGTTTTTTTTTTATCGATAGAGAACAAATTCAGAATCAACATTTCTTCTTTTCGATTACATTAAAAGTAACACTCCAAGTTTTTTAAGACACAAGCAATGACATAGATAAAAAATGAGCACACATAAAGTAAATAAAAAACCCTAGATGACTAGAACCGTCTCTACTGGAAAGACATAATTTTGTAAGTAGTATATTGGATCAGTCGTACTTCACTTTCTCTAGTTCCCATCAAAACTACCTTGGCCTCTCGAGTTGTGGGATCCAACATCGTATCCCCGATCTCTCCCTCTGCCACCACCTTGATTTAGTCACTCTTCCCTCCTCCATAGCACTTGCTCCAACCACCACCACCCGCATCTAGGCCCCCACCATCATTATAACGCCACCTCCTTGCCTCCACTAGATCTTAAGCCTGTTGATGATGTTCCTATCGTGAAGGTTCTGCGCATTCTTAGTGTTTAAGTTTAGGTTTATTAGGTTTTAGGGTTTAGGTTTATTATTTTTAATTTATTTAGTTACTTTAGGTTTAGGTTTAGGGTTTATGGTTTAGGGTTTAGGGTTTTAGGTTTTATGATTTTAGTATTTAGTGTTAAGTTTTAGGGTTTAAGGTTTAGGGTTTAAGGTTTAGTGTTTAGAGTTTAGGGTTTAGGGTTTAGGTTTAGGGTTTATAATTTTAAAAAAATTAAGTAAACTGGTAGGTTTAAGTTTATTTAGTTTATTTTTGATTTACTTTATTTTATTTTATTTTTTATTTTTATTTAGGTTTATTTTTTTATTTTTAATTTAGTTTAGTTTATTTATTTTAGTATAGGTTTTTTATTTTAGTTTATTTTTTACGTTTATGTTTATGTTTTAGCTTTATTTTTTACTTGAGTTTTATTTCTAATTTATTCTTTAGGTTAAGGTTTTTTTTTTTAAGTTCAGGTTTAGGTTTTTATTTTATTTTTATGTTTAGGTTTTAGGTTTTATTTTAGCTTTATTTTGATTTTAATTTTTTAGTTTAGGTTTGGATCATTTTTAGTTTATTTTATTATATTTAGTTTAAGTTTAGGTTTAGGTTTAGTTTAGTTTAGGATTAGGTTTAGGTTTTATTTATTTTAGTATAGGATTAGGTTTATTTTATTTTATTATTTTATTTTTATTAGGTTTAGGTTTTCTTATTAGCTTAGGGTTTATGTTTTATTTTAAGGTTTATTTTTTAGGTTTGGTTTTATTTATTTTATTTTAGGTTTATTTTATTATTATTATACATTTAGTTTTATTTTATTTAGGTTCTTTATTCTTAGTTTATTTCATTTTTTTGTTTAGTTTAGCTTTTTTATTTATTTTATTTTAGTTTATTTTTTAGTTTATTTTATTTTATTTTAAGGTTTAAGTTTAGGATGTAGTTTAGATTTTTTTATTTTATTATATTTATTTAAGTTTAGGTTTATTTATTTATTTTATTTTTAGGTTTTATTTAGTTTAGGTTAAACTTTAGCTTTTTAGGGTTTTGGGTTTTGGGTTTAGGGTTTAGGGTTAGAGTTTAGAGTTTAGGGTTTAGGGTTTAGTGTTTAGGCTATGGTTTAGGGTTTAGAATTAGTTTAGGGTTTCTAGTTTACTATTTAGGGTTTAAGGTTTAGGCTCTTGGGTTTTTAGGGATTAAGGTTTAGGGTTTAGGGTTAGATTAGGGTTTAGGGTTTAGTGTTTTAGGGTTTAGGGTAAAGGTTAGTTTAGGGTTTAGTTTTAGGGTTATTGTTTAGTGTTTATGATTTAGGGTTTAGAGTTTAGGGTTTAAGGTTTATGATTTAGGGTTTTCTAGGGTTTAGGGTTGTAGGTTTAAGTTTTAAGGTTTAGGGTTAGTTTTATTTTCTTATTTAGGGTTTAGAACTTAGGTTGGGGTTTCTAAAATTAAGTAAATTAGTTAGGTTATTTATTTAATTTATTTTAATTGAGTTTATTTTATTTTTATTTTTATTTAGGTTTTTATTTATTTTAGTTTAGTTTATTTATTTTATGTTTATTTATTTTAGTTTAAGTTTTAAGTTTAGTTTATTTTTTAGGTTTAGGTTTATTTTTTAGTTGAGTTTTATATTTATTATATTTTTTAGGTTTAGGTATTATTTTTTATTTTTAGGTTTATGTTTAGGTTTTTGTTTTACTTTTTTAGGTTTAGGCTTTAGGTTTTTATTTTATGTTTATTTTTAAGTATTATTTTTTGATTAAGTTTAGGTTTATTTTTAGTTTATTATGTTTTGTTTAGTTTAGGTTTAGGTTTAGCTTTTACATATTTTCATTTAGTTTATCTTAGTTTATGTTTAGGTTTATTTTATTTAGTTTATTTTACTTTTATTTTAGGTTAAAGTTTTTTTTTAGTTTAGGGTTTAGGTTTTATTTTTTATTTATTTTAGGTTTATTTTTAGGTTTATTTTTTAGGTTTAGGTTTTGATTTAATATATTTTATTTTAGGTTTTATTTTATTTAGGTTTTTATTCTTGTTTATTATTTTAGTTTAGTTTAGGTTTTATTTTAGTTTATTTTATTTTTTTTATTTCATTTTATTTTATTTTATTTTTTGGTTTAGGTTTTATTTATTTATTTAATTATTAGTTTATTTAGTTTAGATTTAGGCTTTAGTGTTTAGGGTTTAGGGTTTAGGGTTTAGGATTAGTTTAGAGTTTAGGGTTTAGGGTTTAGGGTTTTAGGGTTTAGGGTTTAGGGTTTAGGGTTTAGGATTTAGGGTTTAGGGCTTAGGGCTTAGGGTTTAGGGTTTAATGGTTTTGAGGGTTTATGGTTAGTTTAGATTTAGGGTTTATGATTTTACAGTTTTGGTTTTAGGGTTTAGGGTTTAGGGTTTAGGGTTAGGGTTAGGGTTAGGGTTTATGGTTTTGGGTTTTGGGTTTATGGTTTAGGGTTTAGTGTTTATGGTTAGTTTTTGGATTTAGGGTTTAAGGTTTAGGGTTTAGGATATAGGGTTTAGGGTTTAGGGTTTAAAGTTTTTTTTAATTAAGTAAGCTAATATGTTTAAGTTTAGTTAGTTAATTTTTTATATATTTTAGAGTATTTTATTTTTTATTTTTTATTCAGTTTAGTTTATTTATTTTAGGTTTATTAATTTTTGTTTTAGGTTTTTATTTAGTTTATTTTTTTAGGTTTATGTTTAGGTTTATGCTTATTTTTTAGTTTAGTTTTATTTTATTTTATATTTTAAGTTTTGGTTTTATTTTATCATTTTTAGGTTTAGGTTTAGGCTTTTATTTTATTATTTTAGGTTTAGGTTTTAGATTTTTATTTTAAGTCTATTTAAGTTTTTTTTTAGGTTTAGGTTTATTTTGAGTTTATTTTATTTTATTTAGTCTAGGCAATTAGGTTAAGTTTATTTTAGGTTTAAGTTTAGGTTGTTTTTATTTTAGTTTAGTTTATTATAGTTTAGGTTTAAGTTTATTTTATTTTATTTATTTATTTTTTTTTTTTTTTAGGTTTTATTTTAGTTTAGGGTTTAGGTTTTATTTTATATTTATTTTTAGGTTTATTTTTTGGTTTATTTTTTAGGTTTAAGTTTTTATTTAGTTTTTACATTATTTTATTTTAGGTTCTTTTTTATTTTTATTTTACGTTTAGTTTTTATCTTATTTAGGTTTTATTCTTAGGTTTATTTTTTTAGCATAGTTTAGGTTTTATTTTTTTATTTTAGTTTATTTTTTTATTTTATTTTTGTTTTAAGTTTAGGATTAAGTTTTATTTTATTTTATTTTAGTTTTGGTTTTTATTTCTTTATTTTATTTTTAGGTTTTATTTAGTTTAGGTTTACTTTTTAAGTTTTTAGGGTTTAGGATTTAGGGTTTAGGGTTATAGGTTATAGGGTTTAGGGTTTAGGATTTAGGATTTAGGGTTTAAAGTTTAGGATTTAAGGTTTTTAGGTTTAAGGTTTGGGGTTTAGGGTTTTTAAGGTTTGTGGTTTAGAGTTTATGGTTTAGGTTTTAGGTCTAGGTTTTAGATTTTAGTTTAGTGTTCAGGGTTTTTAGTTTATTTTTAATAGAGAACAAATTTAGATTCAACATTTCTTCTTTTTGATTTCATCAACTAAGTAACACCAAGTTTTCTAAGACACAAGTAATGACATAGATAAAAAATGAGCTCACATAGAGCAAATCAAAAATTCTAGATAACTAGAATCATCTCTACTGTAAAGACAGTTCCATAAGCAGCAAATCAAATCAGCCGTTCTTCAGTTTCTTTAGTGCCCAGTAGAACCACCCGGGCTTCTCGAAGAGCATGATCCACCATCATATCCCTGATCTCTCACTCTGCCACCACCAGGTGGCAGCAACTTCACTCTTCCTCACCACCACCTCCATATCCACACATCAGATCACCCACCACCACTGCGATTAGCCCCTCGGCTTCTCCTCCCTTGCGGATCTAGATTGAACCTGGTTGATGGTGATGTTTCTACCATCATGGTTATGCCCATTCATAGGGTTTATGTTTATTAGGTTTTAGGGTTTAGGTTAATTTTTTAATATATTTAGTTACTTTAGGTTTAGGTTTAGCATTTGGGGTTTATGGTTAAGGTTTAGGGTTTAGGGTTTAGGGTTTTAGGGTTCCTTCTTTTAGGGTTTAGGGTTTAGGGTTTCAGGGTTTAGCACTGCAAGGTTAGGATTTAGGGTTTAGGGTTAGAATTTATGGTTTAGGGTTTGGGGTTTTGTGTTTAAGCTTTAGGGTTTAAGGTTTTGAGGGTTTAGGGTTTAGGGTTTAGGGTTTATGGTTAGCTTAGGGTTTAAGGTATAGAGTTAAGGTTTGGGTTTCAAAGTTTAGGGTTTTTAAGGTTTAAAGTTTAGAGTGTAGGGTTACTTTATAGTTTAGGGTTTAGGGTTTTAGGGTTTAGGATTTAGTGTTTAGGGCATAAGGTTTAGGGTTAGGGTAAGTGTTTAGGGTTTAAGGTTAGGGTTTTTTAGCATTTAGGGTTTAGGGTTTAAGGTTTAGGGTTGTATGTTTAGGGTTTAGAGTTTAGGGATAGTTTTAGGATTTTTTTTTTTAAAAAAAAAATTAAGTAGATCGGTGGGTTTAGGTTTATTTTGTTTAATTTTTATTTATTTTAGTTTATTTTATTTTTTATTTTTATTTGGGTTTATTTTTTATTTTAATATAGTTTAGTTTGTTTATTTTAGGTTTATTTATTTTAGTTTTTTTTAAGTTTAGGTTTATGTTTATGTTTATTTTTTAGTTTAGTTTTATTTTTATTTTATTTTTAAGTTTAGGTTTTATTTTTTATTTTTAGATTAAGGTTTAGGTTTTTATTTTATCTTTTTAGGTTTAGGTTTATATTTTAGGTTTTCTTTTTTTGTTTAAGTTTAGATTTATTTTTAGGTTATTTTAATTTATTTAGTTTAGGGTTTAAGTTTAGTTTATTTTAGGGTTAGGTTTGAATTTTATTTATTTTAGTTTAGTTTACTTTAGTTTAGGTTTAGGGTAAGTTTATTTTGCTTATTTTATTTGTATTTTAGGTTTAAGTTTCTTTTTTAGTTTCGGGTTTGGATTTTATTTTTTATTTATTTTTAGGTTCTATTTTTGGTTTTTTTTTTTAAGTTTAGGTTTTTGTTTAGATTTTACTTTATTTTATTTTAGGTTTATTTTGTTTTTTATTTTATGTTTATTTTTTATTTTATTTAAGTTTTTTATTCTTAGGTTTATTTTATTTATCTTATTTTAGTTTATTTTATTTTTCAATTTATTATATTTTTAGGTTAAGGTTTAGGTTTTAGTTTAGGTTTAGGTTTAGGTTTAAGTTTTAATTTTGGTTTTAATTTTCTATATTTTTTTTATTTTTTAGGCTTATGTTTATTATTTTATTTTTTTTTGGTTTTATTTAGTTTTATTTAGTTTAGTTTATTTATTTTAGGTTTATTTATTTTAGTTTAGGGTTTTTAATTTAATTTAAATTTTTAGGTTTAGGTTTAGGTTTATGTTTACATTTTAGTTTATTTCTTTATTTTATTTTTAAGGTATGGTTTTATTTTTTTATTTTTAGGTTTAGGTTTAGGTTTTAATTGTTTTTAGGTTTAGATTTTAGGTTTTTATTTTAGTGTTATTTTTAGGTTATTTTTTTAGTTTAAGTTTAGGTTTATTTTATTTTATTTTATTTAGTTTTGTTTGGTTTTGTTTATTTTAGGTTTAGGTTTAGGTTTTATTTATTTTAGTTTAGGTTTAGATTTTTTTTATTTTAGGTTTAGGTTTTATTATTTATTTATTTTAGGTTTGTTTTAGGTTTAGGTTTTATTTAGTTTTATATTATTTTATTTTGAATTTATTTTGAATTTTTTGTTTTTTTATTTTTTTGTTTATTTTATTTTTTTAGTTTAGTTTAGGTTTTATTTATTTTAGTTTAGTTTTATTTCTTATTTTAATTTATTTTATGTTTAGGTTTAGGTTTTAGTTTAGATTTTTATTTTATTTTATTTTGGTTTATGCTTTTTTATTTATTTTTAGGTTTTATTTAGTTTAGGTTTAGGTTTGTGATTTTAGGGTTTAGGGTGTTGAGGGTTTAGGGTTGTTAGTTTTAGGGTTTAGGGTTAGGTTTTCTATTTTTAGTTTTTTTATTATTTTTTTTAGGGTTTAGGGTTTAGGTTTTAAGTTTAGGGTTAAGTTTTAGTTTAGGGTTTAGGGTTTTTGGATGTTTTTTCCAACAGAGAACAAATTCAGATTCAACATTTCTTCTCATCGATTTCATCGACCAAGTAACACACCAAGTTTTCTAAGACACAAGTGATGACACAGATAAAAAATGAGCACGCATAGAGCAAATCAAAAATCTTAGATAACTAAAATCATCTCTACTATAAAGACATAGGTCCATATGCAGTAGATTAGATCAATCATTCTTCAATTTCTGTAGTTCCCTTGACCACCCCAACCTCTCAGTAGTAGGATCCACCATCATATCCCGATCTGCCTCACCCTGATGGCTATAACCTCAATCGCTCCTCCCACCTCCATAACCACCCACTCACGACCACCTCCATATCCACCGGCACCTCTGGATCTCCCACCACCCTTCCTTGGCTTTCACCTCCCACTAGATCTAGACTGAGCCTAGTTGACGGCAATGTTCTTGTCATCAATGTTCTGCCCATTCTTAGAGTTTAGGTTTAGGTTTAGGTTTATTAGGTCTTAGGGTTTAGGTTATTTTAAAAAAATTATTTAGTTACTTTAAGTTTAGGCTTAGGGTTTGGGGTTTAGGGTTTAGGTTTAGGGTTTAGGGTTTAGTGTTTAGTGTTTAGGGTTTAGGGCTTAGGGTTTAGGGTTTATGGTTTAGGTTTTAAGGTTAGAGCCTTTTTTTAATTTTTTTATTTTTTTATTTTTAGGGATTAGGGTTTAAGGTTTAGGGTTTAGCTTTTAGGTTTAAGCTTCAGGTTTTAGTTTAAGGTTTAGGGTTTCTGGTTTTTTTTAATAGAGAACAAATTCAGATTAAGCATTTCATCTTTTTGATTTCATCAACCAAGTAACACACCAAGTTTTATATAACATAAACAGCGACATAGATAGACACATAGAGCAAATCAAAAAAACCCTAGATAACTAGACAGTCTCACCATAAAGACATAGTTCCATGTGATGGTGGATTTTTGGTTCTTTGGTTTCTCAGTTCCCATCAAAACCACGGCCTCTCAGTAGCGGGATCCACCGGCATATCCCGATCTCTCCCTCACCACCGGTTGTACCCTCATTGCACTTCCCACCTCCATAACCACCACTGCTTGGACCACCACCTTCATATCCACCTCAGATCCCCCACCACAATCGATAATGCCTCGCCTTAGCCTCCTGCGGATCTAGTAGTTGGTGATGGTGATGCTCATGTCGTCAAGGTTTTGCCCATTCTTAGGGTTTAGGTTTAGGTTTATTAAGTTTTAGTGTTTAGATTTTTTTGATTTTTACAGTTAATTTAGGTTTAAGTTTAGGGTTTACGGTTTAGGGTTTTAGGATTTATGCTTTTAGGGTTTAGGTTTTGGGTTAAGCATTTAGGGTTTAGGACTTTTTAGGGTGTAAGGTTTAGGGTTGTAGGTTTAGGGTTTAGGATTAGTTTTAGGGTTTAAGGTTTAGGGTTTGGGTTTTGTTTATTATTATTTTATTATTTTTATTTTTTTAAAATTAAGTAAACTGGTAGGTTTAGGTTTATTTAGTTTATTTATTATTTATTTCAGTTTAATTTATTTTTTATTTATATTTAGTTTTAGTTTTATTTTTATTTAGTTTAATTTATTTATTTTAGGTTTATTTATTTTAGTTTTGGTTTTTTCTTTTAGTTTATTTTTTTGGATTAGGTTTAGCTTTGGGTTTGCTTTTTAGTTTAATTTTTTTTTAGGTTTAGGTTTTATTTTTTATTTTTAGGTTTAGGTTTAGGTTTTTATTTATGTTTTTTATTTAGGTTTTAGGTTTTTATTTCAGGCTTATTTTTAGGTTTTATATTTTAGTTTAGGTTTAGGTTTATTTTTAGTTTATTTTATTTTATTTAGTTTAGATTTAGGTTTATGTTTAGTTTATTTTAGGTTTAGGTTTAGGTTTTATTTATTTTAGTTTAGTTTATTTTAGTTTAGATTTAGGTTTATTTTATTAATATTTTAGGTTTAAGTTTTTTTTTAGTTTAATGTTTCAATATTTAATTTATTTATTTTGAGGTTTTATTTTTTTGGTTTAATTTTTAGGTTTAGGTTTTTATTTTGTTTTTAATTTATTTATGTTAGGTTTATTTAATTTTTATTTTACGTTTAGTTTTTTTATTTTATTTAGGATTTTTATTTTTTAGTATAGTTTTTTGGTTTTAATTTATTTTATTTTAGTTTTGTTTTTGTTTTTTATTTTATTTTTTAAGGTTTAGGTTTAGGCTTTTATTTTATTTTATTTTATTTTTCTATTTTGGTTTAGGTTTTTTAAGTAATTTTATTTTTATGTTTTATTTAGTTTAGGTTTAGGTTTTTAGGTTTTTAGGGTTTAGGGTCAGGTATTTAGGGTTTGTAGTTTAGTGTTTAAGCTTTAGGGATGTAGGTTTTAAGGTTTAGGGTTTAGGGTTTAAGATTTAGGTTTAGGGTTTAGGGTTTAGGTTTAGGGTTTAGGATTTAGGGTTGTAAGTTTAGAGTTTAGGGTTAGGTTTTTTTAAAATTTTAATTTTTTTAAAATTAAATTAACTAGTAGGTTTAAGGTTTATTTTGTTTATTTTTTATTTAATATAGTT
>JAKCPB010001164.1:0-40019 GCA_021442155.1 Cymbidium sinense | reverse complement strand
AAAAAAATCTATTAATTGATTACCTTTATTTTTTCTATAGATCTATTCATACCAATAAGAGCTTTCATCATCAAATAATATAAATGTAGAATTTGAGGTTGCAACATCTAATTTAATAAGATATCTATATGAAAAAATCAATATAAGAAACATAATAACCATTAAATATAAATTATTTTAATTTCATAAATTATTTACCTCAAACTATATTCTACATTTTTATTTGAGCACTTGGTACATTCTATTGAATCTTCTTTTATAATTACCTTTGATTTACATGTACTATATGCATTATACTAAAGGTTTCCTTCTTATTATTCCTTTTGTAGACACCCTTGTATCATAGTACTTGATCTAGTAAAATAATAATTATTATTATAAAATATTATTTTAAAAATACATAATTTTATATACATACCTCTCCTGATAAATGCTCAGATGTATGGATTTTAAAAAAATTAATTAGTACATATCTTTCATTAGTTAATTGACCCATGGAGTATAGAATTTCATTAAACCTATAATTTAAATTTCAAGTTAAGTAATCATTATAATAAACTAATCAAGCATATTTAAAAAAACTTACATACCAATCCTTTATTTTTTATTCTATCAAATCTAGATTAATTTCTAAACTTGTTGATGATGTTTTTTTTTTTTTTTTTAGAAACCCCATTATCTGGTATTTTATTGCCACAAAAATAAGGTTACAAGATCCTTAAAGGGTTACACTCAGAACTACTCAAAGAGCTACAATCAACCTAAGGAAAAACCCCAATCTAAATACATCCAAATTCCAAAGGAAGCATTCAAACACATAAAAGAAAATACTAAACTGAGCAAACCAATAAAACATAAGAGCGACAAAAGATAAAGCGGTTAAGGTAATGCTGACAATAAGTGGAGGAAAACACAATAAAGTGAAAATGATATTAAGGAAATGTGGTAAAATAGGCTCAGGCTCAATCACATCCTTTTGGGCGGCAAGTATGAGCATCGAACTGAAGGGTTACATCACGCAATACCAACCAATAGGAAGTGAGATCGTCATGCCATCATAGCCAACAAACACGAGAGAATGCAACATCCAGTTGTTGATAGATAAGTGAGCTTTATAACGCAAACCTAATCAAGCTCATCTGAGATTAAGACCATCCCAATAGAGTATATCAGTGCACAATAAGCCCAAGAAACCCTCCCTTTAAAAATAACCTTGGGGTAATAGTGATAAAGTAAAGCATTGTATTTGGTATGTAATACAAACATTTAAAAAAAAGCATCCAGTAATTGCATTTAGAGCAGTAATACCAGTAAGAGCATTCATGGGTGCCATATAGGTAATTCAGATTATGAATCGAACTAGATAGGAGAACAGTTAGTAAACCAGTGAGAGTATCATCATCCAATGATGATATTCAACCAGCGAAAAGAATAGTTATTCAGGGATGGCATTTTCCAACCGAAAAATGAGGCAATACCAACATATTAAAGAAATGAAAGCCCATTTAAGATCATGCGGAATTATATGCAGCATATATGAATATTATTAGCCAGCAGCCAACAATTACGAGAAAAAAATTTTTGATCGACATTACCACTCGATTTACATATAGCGAAACATGAACGCAACTTAACCCCATCATGCGAGATGACAAATTGCGGCAAAGGTACTATGTGCATCACCAAATGTAACAACTAATGTATACACCCAGCCAAAGCACTTAAAGCTACAATTCCCATATGAACTAGTAGGAACAACAATCACAAGGTTCCAGAAAATCTGAATAGTTCTGCAGTTCCAGGCAAATTCGAAGCCATAAGCAGAATTTTCCAGATGATTCATATTCGATCGACTAAAAGGATAATATAAGCTCTGGAACCAAAGAAGAGTTGCATCCACAAGCGGTAAAATGTATAACAATTACTCACGATAAAGGAAACTTTTCCAAATGTGGGATTAGAAAAAAAAACCAATTCATGATGAAAGTATGGGCCATAAACAATCCAATCTTTCACATAGGAAAAGGCTGCAATTCCTCACGGGCATCCATTTATAACAAACATCCAAAATTATCCGAAATATCATTTAGAGTAGCAGTTCCAAGCGTGATGGGCTACAGGTAATCCAGATCAAAATAACCGGAGGCTGATATTCCCTGTCGATCTGATAATATCAAGCGGAAAAAGTTTCCATAAATCGAGATATTCACGGCCAATGCAGAGATCTTGAATGAGAAGAGCGACAATGCTTAATGGAGACCGAATCCGACTCAATAATACCATAAAGCAGATAGGGTGTTTCAGCATTCAGAAAAATATGAAGACAAGATGCAAATTCTGCCGAAAATGTCATGCTCTAATGTAAGGCAAACCCGTCTTGTCCAGGTTGACCAATCCTTGTAAGTATTTAGGAATAGAATGGTTATCAAAATTAGTGGGCTCATTCAATCTAGTTCTAATTTAGCAAGATAATCAGCACAAGCATTTCCTTCCCTCCATATATGAGTGATTTTGTAACAAAATTGAGTGAGCAGAATTTTAGTTTGCTTGATTAAGTAATATAATTCCACATTGCCATTTTTTTTAGATTGCAGGAGTTCAATTAGTAATAAGGCATCCACTTCCAGCCAAATATTAAGCCAACCTTTCTGTATTGCAATGTTAAGAGCATTATACACTGCCATTAGTTCAGAAAGGTCAGTTAGTAATAATAGGATTAGCAAAGGCCATGAGAACATCACCCTTGAAATTTCTAAAGATGCCACCACATAACGGGCATTAGGGGATCTGACTCCATGTGTTAATTTTGATAACGTTATCATGTGGTTTGGCCCAATAAAGTATTTTGGATTGTTTAGAGGTGTTTGTATCGCAAATGCAAACCCAATTTAGAGGCAACAAATTTACACCCTTTTAAGTGTTTATATTTAATAAGGTTGGCTTTAAATAGTTCAGTTTTGAACTTAGTTTTGGCAATTATTTTGGAATGATTCATAGAAATATCATTATGCTTAGCATCATTTCTAGCCATCCAAATGAACCGAGAATAATGATAGAACAATTTTAATATGACCTTTTATATTGTTTTCAAAATATATCTCAAGGAGTTGATAAATAGAAAAGCCATTATATTTGTCAATGGAGAAAAGATTATCGATTACCAAATCCAAAGTTTAGATGCAATGCACCATTCACAATTGGTGATTTACATTTTCAATATGGGAGCAACAATGACATTTTGATGGGAGGTAAAACCTTTACTCCACATCAAGGAATCAATAGGGACAAAGCTTTTTTAAGATACAAGTGAGAATGGAATATGAGGTGGGAATATTATTGTGCCAAAGTCGAGCATACACTTTGGAATAATCTCAAGGTTCTTTGATCATAAGCCAAACATTTTAAAGCGAATTCTAGCCATTTTGAGAGAGTTTAAAAGAATATGGTCTTTTTATTGGATGTAATGTTTATGTTATTGAGTTTGTCTAAAAGGATGAAGGGATATAATCAATGAGCACGGAAAAGTTCCATTTATTATTATTCCAAAGATTTGACTTTGATGGTATCAATAGAACATGAGGAAATTAATTCATCAAAAGAGTTATTTCCAAGCCAATTATCTTGCCAGAAGAAAGAGTTGCCAGAGTTAATGCCCCAAAAAATTAAAGATTACTTCCATTTGATTTCTGAGTCTTTTCCAAATAGGAGAAGCTTAGTTTTATAAGAGCAGTTCAATGGGTGCTTGATAGGCAATATTTGTTTGTCATGAAGTTAGCCCAAAGGCTATTGTTGCTTCTAAAATTCCACGAGTTTATAAGAGAATGCGTTGATGGTTTCTTTGATAGATTTTTAGTCACCACCTTCCTCAGATGCCAGATTTTGTGCCAAGAGGACCATGTATTTTGAGGAAGAGGTATTAGATCCCAAAAAATTTGTTAATGAGCCTCTCAATTCTATTAATACAAAATTGGTTGGACGATAGTTTGAATGAGATAAAGAGGCAGAATTAAGGGTACTCTTAATCGAGTTAACCTCCCTCCAAAGGATAGAAAATGATATTCCCAAGAGGAGATCGGTTGGATATTTTGTGGATTAAATCGTCAAAAGGTAAGATCTTTTATGTCCTTTGAGCAGGAGTACCTAGATAATTGATAGAAGATGATGTTGATGAAAGTTAGTGATCCTCATTATCGATTAATTTATGTTGATTTTATTAGAGGTTATGAAGCAACATTTATTTTTGTTAAGGAGGAGACCGCTTTCTTTGCCAAATCTTTTAAAGAATTTCATAATATTTTTGTGTTATAGAAGCATTGGAAAATGATAAAATCGTCAAAAAGCAAAGATGAGTAATGGGAAATCCACCTTGAGTTTTGTAAATCATACTTGGTTTATTATAGAAAGATCATTCAGCTCGGATAAATAATCTACTATAATAAAAAAACAATGGCGATAAAGGATCTCCTTGTGTGTAGAAGTGAAGAAACCAGAATCTCCATTTTACGATAATTTAGAACCAAACATTAGTGATACAATTTTAATGATACTAATAAATTTGAGAATCAAAAGATGGAGTATAAACAAGGAATTCAAGAGAGTTTGTCAAAGGCTTTAGAAATGTCTAGTTTGAAAGCAATGTTACCACCTCTAATAGGAGCGTCAATATCATGAATCATTTCTTGTGCTAAAAGGATATTATCAACTATGGTTCTCCCTTTAATGAAACCAGTTTGATTCGGAGATAATGTTAAACAGATTGATACGGTTGGTGATTATTTTGGATACTAGCTTGTTAAAAAAGGTGCATAGACTAATCGGTCTAAAGTCATTCCATGTTTTGGATGGTTGTTTTAGGGATAAGTATTATGGAGGTGCTAGAAGAATCTATGAAGGGGTGTGCCATTGAAAAGTCAATAACGCTTGATTAAATCAGATTTAATAATGGACCAACGTTGGAAGAATATAGTAGTGTAACCATCAGCAATGAATCAATTCATGCTTTGGAGAATATTACTAATTTCATAGATATCTACAAAGAGATGTTTTGATCGAAGTAATTTTGAGGGAATCGGATGAGGGTTAGCAATAGGTTCCATGTTAATGTTGTTGTTTAACAAATTTTGGAAATGATGTATAAATCTTTAATCTCATTTTATCCGATATCCAATTATCATTATTGTTTTTAATTTTCTTAATCGAGTTTATAACTTTTCTTTTGTTGAAAAGAAATGGAAATATTGTGTTTACGCCATCAATATGTTTAGTAGCACTTTTGCCAAGTTTCCTCCATGTTTTGATATTTAATCAAGTTATCTCTAGTTGAGTTCATCATTTTTTTAGGATCTAAAATGGCAGCTTCTTCAAGCGTGCACACAAGATCTTCCATATTTTAAGATTTGCAAAATGTTTTTAAAATGATGTTTATTCCACGATTGAGTTTGTTTTAATCTTTTAAGTTTAAGCCAAAAATGGGTCATGCCTTTAATGGAGTTATCGGGGTGAATAGGGCGTCATTAGTGAAACAACAGACATAAAGTCATTATGTTGCAACCACATATTTTGGAAAGCGAAAGGGGGGGTGCTGTTGCGGTGGGTGTTTTCACGGTGATGCAGAGATGGGGTGTTCTACTTAAGTGTTCAACTAAGGTATGAGGCCATTGATCAATCCAAAGGTGGTTAATCGGATACGATTCGTTGTCAAAGTCTAGAATTGTTCCACATGTAGTTGGAACCGAGAATCTTATATCGGTAAGGTTACATCCGTAATCATATTAGCGAAATCTTCCATAGAATTAATATTAGAGATGACCCTCCCTTCTTTGAAGTAGAGGATGGTGTTAAAATCTCCAACCATCCGGGTTGAGTGAGAGGAGGCTAAAGATCTTAAATTATTCCATAGAATGTTCCCTAGGCTCTATTACAAGATGCATAAATAAAAGAGCACAACATGAAAACACCTATGAGCATTAATCAATTGTTGTTGGTTGTCAAGGATATTGATGCTGATAGAATTATTCCAAAACAACCAAATTTTGTTGTTAATGTTGTGAGAAAAATTAGGAAACCTAGTGTTCTAGTACCAATCTTAGAAGAGTGGATAAGAGGTTCGTGATAGTAAGGAGAGATATGTTATGAATGTGAAGGCTCTCGATTGTGAACTAGGGAAGTCCCAATACCACAATGTTCCAAATGATGAAATTAATCATAATTGTTGGAAAGGAAAAATTGATTGGATGAGAATGAGGAGAAAGGTAATTATAGTTGATGTAGGATTGATGAAGATCTTGTGATTCGTTGCATTTTAGAGTTATTTTGGATTTGAATGATTTTTTTTTTGTTATGCTTTGAAAGGGTACATTGTCCAATGTGTCTCCGTCGAAAAGAGTAGTTTGTGTTATCCAAAGTTTCATTATTACAAAGGAATCGTGATGGTAATTTCCTTCTTCCATATCGAGAGAATAGTTATGCTATCATTTTGTCCATTCAAAATGTTAGGGGATGTAGAATAGTTTCATCTTCTTTTCTAGATTAATGGTTTGTTTTATTTTATTTTGTTGATCCAAACTAAGATTTACATGAGGTGATGTTCCCAACCCTAAGTTCATCGAAGTTCTTTGTTTTGGAACATTAGTTGTAGAAGCATGTACATTGGGCATAGTAGTAGGCATATTTTCTAAGTTCCCAAAACCAATTGTGTCATCAATGTCATTGTTCAAAACGAATAGCCTCCTTTTGCAATTGTTTTCGGTAAAGAGTGATTTTGTGGAGGATGATTATTTTGGTTAGCTTTAGGCACATATGCCATTTAGTTGGTTGTTCCATAGTCAATTAATAGGAATAGGAAGATTGTTTTTTTTGAGATGTGGATGTAGGATAAAACAATCTGTGTGTTCATGCCCATGAATTTTGCAATGTGTACGAAGAAGGAAAGTTTTCAAATTCAACCTTTTATTATAACCCATTTTTTTGATCCAATCCAGATTTCTTTTGGATGTTTTTTTGTTATATCAACTTCAACAAGTATCCCGAAGCTACCAGGGTCGGATCTCATGGTAGCTTGATCAATTTGAAGAGGTCAAAGATAGCCCCCACAAACAAAAACGATGTAACAAAGTGTATATGCATATTGGGCAAAAGCGAGCCAAATAGGAACAATTGGTGATTCCTCTTTAATATCAAAACTAGGTGTCCACTTAAGAAGTCGCATTTGGCGGTAAAATGAAATAAGAACGGCGTCAAAAACTCTTGAGTAATCCAAATCATTTGATAATTGAATTAACACATGCCTGATCAATCAAACCACGTAAAAGTGCGTGAGCTTATGAAAAAAGCGTATATTTTCTAAGTTGAATTTACCTTCAAATGGCTTAGCTTTTCCACATAATCGAAACACATTATTGCAGCATACCACAATCATAGACATTATTAAGGAACGGATTTAGAGAGCATCCTTGAAAGATTTTGAAGCCGTAGGTAAGGATCTTGGATCGAACATCGGGCGCTTTGTCGAGCAAGGAAAAAAGCCATTTTTTCATCATCAAGAGAGGGATTACATTACCAAAGGGGGAGAGCTACCAAATCAAGAAAGACCTTTCAATAAGCAAGGAAAAACAGTCGCCAGAAGCAGCTAGGTTACTAGGCATTTACCATTGTTGATGATGTTGTTGACAATGCAAAACCTGTAATTTTAAATATATAATGATTATAAAAAAAATTAAAAATCAATACTTGTATAGATTGTTGTAACCATTAAAATTCTACATTACAAAATATTAAAATATATTTAAGAATATTATATCATTATAATATTTTCCAATAATTAATTTTTCTAATATTATTTAAAACTCATCTTTTTTTCTTCTAATTGTTGGCCTTGTAGCTAATGCTTAATGTGAATGTAAATAACCCAGACAGAAACAAATATATATATATATATATATATATATATATATACATATATATATATATATATATATATATTACAAAATATTTTCTTAAGTTCACAATCTAATAAATCCAAAACTTGTAGGTCTCCCTTGATAATTTTTTTATCCATCTCTATACACCATAACGTCATTAACTTTCATAACCAATAGAAGAATATATGTTTCAAATATAAATAAATATTATTAATATTAAGATTTTCATATAATAAGAAAGAAAAATATAATAAAACTAAGAAAATTTCTACATGAAGGTGAATTTGGATTTGACTTCATATCTGATATTGTTGGTAATTTAGTAGATGATGAGAAATTATTATCATCAACTTCTTCACATATTTTTGTGAGATTATTTTATATAATCTAAAATTTATCATTCACATTATAAAATTTTTTTTTATATTTTTAATTTGTCCATTTGATATCATATATATCTTGCCAATATTTAATTTGTTTGTAAAGTTATCGATAATATCATTGTACATTATTGCATATATCTTTGAACAATGTTCATAAGACAAGAGAAATCATTGAAATTAAAGTTACTTATTTTTTAAAAAATATTGATTATAAAGAATATAATACAAAATCATTACTAACAAAATTGTATATAATAATATAATAAAATCCAAAAATATTTAATTGTAATAATTAATTACTTTCACATCCATCAAAGTAACTTTTTGGACCTTTCCTTGTCCTAATTTAAAATCTTTTATATTCTCTTTTTCAATAACTAAAACTTTTATGCTCTAGTAACATTGATGCTGTGCTAATTGAGTGATAATATTTGATGAATCCATAAATATTGACCTATCATAATTTTCTTAAAAATATTTAGTGTTGTTAGCATATGCTTAAGAAGTGAAAAATGTATTATGAGATTTCAATAAAAGAATAAATAAAATTTATTCATATCAATAAAGATTAAAGATTTTTTTATATACCTAAAGATTATTAAGAAGATATTAGTATATTTTTGTATACAATATTTCTTGTATAATGGCCTTTCCTTGATGCATATTTATCATATGATAAGCACTTTTGTGTTGTTCATTGAAATTCCCCAGATAATGCAACATATAATTGTTCATACGAGAATACATCGAGGAAGATATATTCCAACATTAGGTATTGTTTGACCTTGTGACTTTATGATTGTCATTGCTAAACATAGATGCATTGGAAATTGTTTTAAATTTAAATGGTAGAGTTTAATCACTTGGACATAAAGGTATTCTTGGGATCAAAAATAATTTGCTAGAGAATTGAGCGTTGATATTTCACAAGAATAACATTCTCTTTAAATAATTTGCAAATCATTCTTTTTTATCCATTTGAAAGATCTAAATTTCTTAATAACATTATTGGACAATTTTTTTTAGAACAAGTCGATGTGGAGGAAGTCCATTAGTGCCAAGAGTTCGAAATTTCACATAATAGAGATTAGATTTGCCATCAATAACCAAAATTGAAGTAATTTATCTAATTTCACGGAAAATATTTTTTAAGCTTTTGATTTATCTTATGAGCATATGTATTTTTTTGTTGCTAAGATAGCTCTTTTCATAATGTAATCAGTTGATATATTTTCATGCAAACATGAATATATATCATTTATTAATAAATCTTGAATCTTCACCACTCACATAGTTTATTATCATCTCATTTAGAATCTTTACTAATCTATCTTATTTGCTCATCTCCATTTCCAATTCTAGTATGAATTCATAAAATAATGAATCATTTTTTGCTCTCATATTCTTTTTTAATTTAAAACTTCTATATGACCATAAATATGACATAACTAATACTTAATAATTTCATTTTTTGATGCGTACTTTTACAACTTATCAAAGTCACCTTCAAATACAATCATTTTGCCACTAAAATAAATAGAGTTATTCATAATATCTCTTAATTTTGTCCAAAGACTCTATTGATGTTCATTTTACCATTGGCTTCATCCAAATTATAAATAGATTTCTTAAGTAATAATGCAAGACCACTTTGATTTGGTATTGCACATCTACTTGATTATGTTGCATTTCTTGGTATTTAAATTGAATGTGTTGTTCAACCTCGACAAGATTGATGTCTACCCCACATGTTGCTATTACTATTGCTATGTGACCATCCATTCTTAAGATTGCAAGTAATGCTCGATATAAAAATATATTTTATGTACCACCATGACCATCTATAAAAAATATGACATTCTTCTTATGATATACACAGTTTATAATTTCTACATATGCCTTTTTCTGATCTACATTAAGTCTCTGGATTATGTTAATATCTTCACTTAGTGTCATTACATTTAATTCTTCCATTAGCTCCCTCTTTTGAAATTCTTCATCTTTCTCAAATGAAGTAATATTTTCTCAGGGCAATTTAGGTAGATCAAATTAAATATACTCTTACCCATTCTCTCAATAAATACTTTGATGTTTTTTAATGTTTTTCTCACACATAATTCTTCAAAAGACTACCATTATTTTGATAATCTTGAGAGATAATTATAATAATTATTTCATAGTTGATTTATATTTGTAGACTAACATAAATTAAATAAGTAGCAAAATAGTTAATTTAAATGGCATTTGAAAATTGGATGCTTGGTTTAAATATTAAAATATAGTCACCGTTCCAACAAACCATGCTTACATGACTTCTTTAAATGTGAAACACTATTTTTTTGTACTTTTCATAAATCAATAAATGATGTCGGTCCATAAGCATGATTTAATAACATTCTTAAATAATATCTTTCACCCATTGATGGATTTGCTTATACCAATTTGCTCAAACTTTTGTCTTCTTTTCCAAAAAAAATTTGTCTTATCCGGGACATATTTTTCTAGAATTTCACTATATAGATATTGTTTTTGCCTCAGAATCTCTTTTAATTAACTCAAAAATCAATGACAATAGTTTTTTTGATATTACTAAATGTTAATAAATCACATAAATTCTGATTTTGTTTATAATATATAGCATGCATGTCTTCTAAATGTAGCTATAAATTACACACTGATGGATACATCTCATTTAAATCAAATTCAAATATTCTCCATAATGCTTCTGGGGTTGATACCCATCTTCCATCTTAATACTATTGAATCTCATCAAAATTTTCTCTCTAAGTTGCTGTGAAATTAAAATTGATATTTATCATTATGTTGACCTTACTTTTGGAATGAGTTCCCAATCTCCTCATCATAGATCTAGGACTCTTCTGGAGCTTCTTAGTCTTAAGATACTTCTAGTGATTTGGTGAACACTTAACCTAAGCCTAGAGGCTTGGAAGGGTTAGTCATAGTAGGCTATGCCTAAGGGACTTAGGAGACTTACCTACCTATAGTCTAAAATCAATGTTCACTTTCTCAAATCAAACCCCAAATTAAAATTTGAATTCAAATTAAAAATTCCAAAATTTACAATCAATCTCAACCTCAAATCCAAGCTCAAAATCCTTCCTAAGCCTTATGATTGAATCCCATGGATTTAGCCCTACCCAAATAAAATTTAATCAAACCCAACTCTAAATGATTGAAACCCAAGATCAAATCAAAGCTCTAAACCACTCTTAAGCCATGTAATCTGATTCTACAAACTTAGCCAAATCTCCACCCAATTCAATCCAAATTCAATTGATTTCTTCTTAAGCGAATCATATATTCAATCATCTTCACAAATATAAATGAAATCTACACTCGAATGATCAAAATTCAATCAAACTAAATCAAATTCTCTTATAAGCCCTTTGGACCTACCTTCACGAGCTTGGCTAAATTTGCTTTCAAATCACTCCAAACTCATTTGATTTTCTTATAAATCAATTATTCCTTTAAATATCTTCCCAAATATAAATGAAACTTACATTTAAATGACCAAAACTAAATCCAAAATCAAATCAAAACCTAATCAAAGACCCTTTCAGCCAATTCTTTAGACTTAACCAAATCCCATCCAAATCAAGTCAAAACTAATGGATTTTGTCTTGAGTCAATCATTCCTCCAACCACCTATCAAAATATAAATGAAACATGCAAACCAAACTAAGATCAACCCAAGTGAAAATCAACTTAGCCCTTTTGACTTGAAATTTTTAAATGAACCAAAACTTTTTAGAATCTAAATTGATTATAGCTAAATTTATATTTTAATCCTAAACTCATATATAAATTCAACTAGTCCTCAATCAAACCAAAATCAAGACAATTGACCCATTTAGGTTCACTTGATCCAAAGTGACCTAAAGAACCATTTTAGCCAAGTTCCAATCTAACCCAAATTGGATTGAACCAAGCTCATCAAAACCTTTCACCATGATTGTTGACCACCCTAGGATCATCAATTATCATAAATTGGGTCAAACCAAGTCAACTTTGTCATTTGACCAGGTCATCCCCCTTAACCCATATGAGCCAAATAAGCCAAAAAACCTATCATACACTAAAGCAATTGAAACCATGGCTTAACACCAACCCATGATCAATGATTGAACATGACTTGACCATCAATTGAGCTAAACCCAATTGATCCTTTGACTCAAGTTGACCAAAATTGACCTAAAAGACCAAAATAGGTCAAATCATGATCCAACCCAAATTGATTGCAACCAATGGCTCAAGTTTATTCCAAGTTGATTATTGAATCAAAACCATATAATTTCAGTTTGACCAATTAGACCAATTGACCAACTTAAAATTGACCTTGGTCAAAAAATTAAACTAAATTAAATCTAAATCTCTAAACAAATACAATCATCTTCAACCAATTGAACATGAATCTACATCTAATCCAAGCCAATTTGACCAATTTCGTCAAATTGGTCAACTTGACCCATTTGACCTATGTGAATCCAAATGAGCCAAAAATCAAACCTATGCCAAATTGATTGAAACCAATTGAACCAAAATACTTCAAATCATCATTTAACCTAATCCAAGCCTTGGTTTGACCCAATTTGACTAATTGGTCAATCCAACTTAACCTAATTTGACCCATAAGAGCAAAATTGAGCCAATCTCTTGGAACCAAGCCATGATCACTTGGAATCTGATTCAACCCAAAACGGATCAGCCCAAAGCCAGGTCAAACCCAAATGGACTCAAACCCAAGGATTTTTTTCCTCCCCACATGGGATTTTGTAAAAATTAGCAAAGTCCACTCATCCTTTCCACTTGGCAACCCTCACACACCAAAAATGGGGTCTGACCTACTCACCTAGCCCAACCTAAGTGGGCTAGGCCTATCATAGACCAAAGGGAGGTGATTTAACTCACTTCCCTCACTAATCGAATCCATTGGATCCAGGGAAGCCACAAGCTGCCTTGTGCCACCTCGCAAGCCTTCCTCCAACCCAATCGTGCATGCCTCCCTCCTAGGATATTTCGATCTCATTAGTTTTATTTTTATTTGCATAGTTGTGTTAAATTTATTTCTTAATTTCTAATGTATTACCTTATAGTTCTAACACAACATATATTTATTTAATATTTTTGTGTTAAAGATGAATAGATAAATTTTTTATAAATATGATTTTTAAAATTTACAAGATGAATAGATAACTTTTATAAAGATTTTGATAAATTGTAGGTAGTAATAAGAAATAAATTAGGAAAATTTAATTTAAATATATTATCATATTTAACCATAAATATTTATTATTTTCTAGTGAATACAAATTAATTAGATAAAATGAGAGTTAATAAGTAAACATATATTACTAAATAAATATAATAAATTTCTTAAATGATCAATATGAATGTTAATTTAAAATATAATCAAGCGAAAGTTAATATATTTTAAATTATTATATATTTGAACATGAAAAATCATTTATTTAATAGTTTTTATGTTAAAGACATAGATTGTTTATCAAAATAAATGAAGAATTAATAAATAATAAAAATGTATAAATGATAAACTTTATAATTGGTAGAAATGTTATTTAATTATGGCACATGTCAGCACAACTAATCATAATGTAAAGATATAAATAAAAGATTAAATGGATAATTAAAAATTTAGTAATGCAAAAAATTATCTAAATAAGAAAATGATAATAAAAATCTAGTATTATGGCTTGATGAAATTGTCTTGTAGAATAAATATACTATTTCAATAAATAATTATTAATCTTTCTCCAATTTTTTTTATTTTTTTTTTATTTTTTATTTTCTATCAAAGTCATTTATTGATTGAACAATAAATGCATGGATCTATTCACATACATTTTATCTTGTCCCTTAATTGAGAAAGTCTTTGTGGAACAAATAAAGTTTGTGATAAATTTTTATACTCTCGATCCATTCCTGTGAGGAAAAAAATTAAAATAAATAAATTATAAAAATATAATATATTATTTAGAAATTCAAAAAATATGTTAATTGATTACCTTTATTTTTTTAGCTCTATAATTGGCATACTAATAATAACTTCACTAATCATCAAATAGTGTAAATGTAGAATTTAAGGTTGTATCTTCAACATCTAATTTAATAAGATATCTACATGAAAAAATCAATATAAGAAGCGTTTATAAATACAATCATTCTGGACTTGGATGCTCTCATTTATCCTGTTGAACCTGTTTGATTTATACTCTGTGGAATGACCCCTGGTTGGGTTGTTATGGGCTGGCATCTGAGTTCTGTTGGCACTTTTTGGCCTCTCCTGTTGTTAAAGGAGTGTTGTTTTCCCTTTATCTTTTGTATCTGTGTGGCTTTCTCTCCCATGTGTATGTGATTGGCTTTGCTATACTTTGGTGTACTGCTCTTTCGGTCCACATGACTCTCTTCCAATGGATGGGTTGGTTCCCCAAGTTTGTAGGCTATGATGGATGGTTGATTTCACCCATTCCTTGGCTGGTAGTAGCACGTCTATTGTATCCCTTCCTTTGGATTTGGATGCACATGGTTGCGGCTGCCCCAAGTTGGTGTGATCGTGCCGGAGCTTTTTCCATAACTCTCTATTTATCGCTCAGTGTTTCTGTTTCTATCTACGATTTAGCTCATATCACTTTAATGGTCCTAACTTTTTTCTAGATATTTGCAGATTACGTGTTCTTCTCTTGCAAGTCATTTCTTTGGAGTATAAACTTCTTTAGCTCATAATCTATTGTTGGCTAGCTTTGCTATTTGCTCATGTGTATCTTTTTTCTTTCTTTGGTTATTTTCTTTCTCTTTTGATATGTGTGGATTGTACTTAGTCAGGGGATTTACTCTCTAGGATGATTGTAGCTCTTTGAGCTTAACCAGTTTACCCTTTTAAGGACCTTGTAACCCCTTTTTTTGGCAATAAAATTTCCCTATGGGGTTCCCAAAAAAATCAATATAAGAAGCATAATAAATATTAAATATAAATTATTTTAATTTCATAAATTATTTACCTAAAATTATATTCTACATTATTATTTGAGCACTTAGTACATTCACTGAATCTTCTTTTATAATTACCTTTGATTTACATGTATTAAATGCATTATACCAAAGGTTTTCTTCTTCTTTTATTCCTTTTATAGACACCCATGTATTATAGTACTTGACCTAAAATAATAATAAATTAGTAATAATTATTATTATAAAAATACCTCAGTATATATACATACCTCTCTTGATAAATGCACAGATGTATTGATCTTAAAAAGATCAGTAAGTGCATATCTTTCATTAGTTGATTGACCCAGGGAGTATTGATTTTCATTAAACTTGTAATTTAAATTCCAAGTAGAAGTAATAATTATAATAAACTAATCAATCATATTTTTTAAAAAAATTACACACCAATCCTTTATTTCTTTTGATTCTATCAAATGGATTAATTTCTAAACTTTTGATCATGTTGTTGATAATGTGAAACCTATAATTTTAAATATATAATAATTATAAAAAAAAAAATTAATGAGCAATACATGTATAAATTGTTGTAACCATTAAAATTCTTCATTACAAAATATTAAAATATATTTAAGAATATTATGCCATTATAATATTTCCCAATAATTGATTTTGCTAATATTTCTAGAAACTCATCTTTTATTTCTTTTAATTGTTGGCATTGTACTGTAGCTAATGCTTACCACAGCATGAATGTAAATAACTCAGACCTGAAGCAAAAAAAAAATTTACAAAATGATTTTTATTTCATAAGTTTGTAATATAAATGTCATATCTTAATCCAAAAACTTGCAGGTCTCTCTTGATATTTTTTTTATCCCTCTGTCTATATATCATTCTAACATCATTAACTTTTATAACAAATAGAAGAATACATGTTTGAAATATAAATAAATATTATTAATATTAAGAATTTCATATAATAAGAAAGATAATAGAATAAAACTAAGAAAATATGTACCTAAAGGTGAATTTGGATTTGACTTGATATATGTTATTATTGATAATTTAGTAGATGATGAGAAATTATTATCATCAACTTCTTCACATATTTCTGTGAGATTATTTAATATAATCTTAAATTTATCATTCACATTATAAAATTTTTATTTATATTTTTAATTTGTTCATTTGATATCATATATATCTTGCCATTATTTAAAATGTAAGTAAACTTATTGATAATATCAATGAAGATTATTGTATATATCTTTAAACTCTATTCACAAGATAAGAGAAATCATTGAAATTAAAGTTAATTATTTTTAAAAAAGTACTAATTATAAAGAATAAAATATAAATCATTACTAACAAAATTGTATATAATAATATAATAAGAACTAAAAATATTTAATTATGATAATTAATTACATGCACATCCATCAAAGTAACCTTTTAGACCTTTCCTTGTTCTGATTTAAAATTTTTTATGTTCTCTTTTTTAGAACTAAAACTTTTATGCTCAAGTAACGTTGATGCGATAATTTAGTGATAATATTTGCTGAATTCATAAATAAAAAAATTAAAAGATAAATTTAAATTTAAACATTATAAACAATAACAAATATATATAAAGTTGGGTTATAATTTATTTAATGTTGTTATGTTCTATTATAAAGTTCATTATTGTTGAAATTCTATAAAACAAACTATGTAGAGACATTTTAGAACTCGACTACTAAATTAGAATTATGAACTGTGACTCAGATTAAGATTAATTCGATAGAAATAATAAAAGAAGTAGTTTTAAATTAGATCTTTTATTTGTAAATTGAGAAAATATAAAAAAAAAAGTAAAATGCATATCTGTTTGATGTAAAATATAAATTAGGTAGAAAATATTCCTGAAAAAAAAAAAAAAAGTTCAATATGTATGTTAAAAAACTGAAATGGAAATCATATATCCTAAAATTCATACTAACCTCTGATCATAAAGCTTTCTCATTACATGACGTCTTCCTCTCTAACGTTTCCTCTCTCTCCCACTCTTTGGGGAAATTTACATATACAGGAGAAAATAACGTTGTTTTAAAATAGCCTTCTTCTCTAAAGTTGTTTCTCAGCTCCACTCTAGGAGAAAATATCAGAATTAAAAATGTTTATATAATAAAATTAATTGAAAATAACATAAACGTGTAGATTAATATAAGCGTTCATTAATTATTTATATAATTGGAAATCACAATGAATTTTAAAATAATTTATGTAAACTCATTAATTATTTATAATTAAGTTTATTAATTTATTTTTAGAATTTGGCTATTATATATTATATCACTAGGATTGAAATCATCAAATCAATTTGAATATAAAATTAAAGACTAAGATTAGAAGAAACACAAGCTAATTTTTTTAATAGGTATGTGGATGGTGTGTGCAAGGGCAATTGAATTTTGATTGAGAAATGAAGAAGTTGGAATGGGATGTGAGCTCCCTATTTACCTTTGCGGGAGAGAGAAATTTTGAAGTGGGGAAGGCTTGGAAATGCTCTGGGGAGTCCCAGGGAGTTTTAAAAATTTCTTGGGAGCTCTCATGAAGTGAATCGTGTGAATTCCAATTTTGTATAAAACTTAAATTTTTAATTATAAAGCCGTACAGAAATAAAACAACAACCAGCGACATTACATAAAAGTAAAGTGCACAAAATAAAGAAAGAGAATACAAAGATTTTATGTCGTTCGGCCAAACTCTAAAAACTTACCTACGCCCACGTCTGGCAACCCAAGCTAAAAATTTACTAAGTCAAAATGAGATTACAACAAATCTCTCATACTCTCCTTCACAGGCAAGTACAACCCAACACCATACTTTCCTTAACGGGTAAGTACACTTTAATTCATCAACCATGAAGCTTTCAGCCAACTTAAAGATAGTATAGAAATAGATAAGTTTAGCACAAAATAAATTGACCAAATGCATAAGAAAGCCAAGAAGGAGAACAAGTCACTTAATATGCAAAATCACAGACTAGAATGAAAGCACATTGTTAAGCTTTCAGCTACAAGAAAATCCACTAATCCTCCAAGTTCTATTGTGCAATCCTCAAGCCAATAACTTGTAGGTTGGAGGATGGAAAAAGGATGATGAAATTAGCACTTGATTAACCAAGAAGAGATCTCTAAAAGTTTTGCAAAAATTCGGCCAAGAGAAAGTTTTTCTATAAGAGATTTTCCCAAGAGAAGTCAACTTAGTCTAAGAAATATTATTTATAAGACAATGGGTCATGAGGTTCCTCCAAGTGGAGAAAAATAAGAGGAAAACTTATTCGAATTAATTTAAATATAAACCAATAAAAATAAAATAAATGCAATGAGATAAAAAATTAAAATAGAAATAAGAGAGAATTTAATATGGAAGGTTGATTTAATTAAAATCAATTTGAAATTCAAATTTTATAAGAGGGACTTTAGGCAAGGCAAGGAAGAGAGAAGGTTTAATTAGTAAGTGATTCAATTTCAATCAATTAAATTAAATTAATTTAGCATGATAAAAAATTGACAAAAAAGGGGATATGGAAGAAAAATTAATTTGGAAAGAGATTTAAATTTAATCAATTCATCATATGACTTGATTTCTAATGTAATTAAGAAATTATTGCTTATGTGGGTCGGCCAAGAGAGAGAGAGAGAGAGAGAGAGAGAGGAGTTTGAATTATTACCAAACAAGTTAAGACACAATTAATTGTCCAAGTGAAAAGGGAAATAATTGAAATTAAGCATGATATATGATCCAAAAGGAAGTTTTCATGATGGGATTCAATTAATATTTAATGCAATATCATGGAATATTCAATCAATTCATCTGGATTGAATGAATGAAGGAAAAAGATAACATACAAGTAGGAGTGTGAATTATTTGGTTTTAACCAAAAAACCAAACCAAAGTTTTTGAGTAATTTGGTTTGGTTTTGAACTTAGCAATTTGGATTTTACTTTTAATTATAGAAAACTTTGGTTTTTGGATCAGTTTGTTAAATAAAATTTTGGATGGAACCAAATAAACAAAAGTAATTATATGTAATGAGGTATTATTAATTTATGTATAGTAGGCTTATCTATTATACACTTATTTTTATTTATTTATTTAATACTTGGTAGGTTCTTTTTTGGAGGACCATTATCCAATTTTCCAAAATATTTTGGTCTCATAACATGGTAATATGGTTCCATCAATTCTAAGTTCAAAACATCGTTAAGGTAAGTAAAAATTAGTTAAATATTTATTTTAGCATGAAGTAGTTAATTGCATTTTTTTATTATATTTATGTTATTTTTCTTATTGCTTGTTCATGATACAATAAAAAATTATGTCAATAATTTTTAAATGTAGCAAACTTTGGTTTATCCAAAACCAAACCAAAATAATCTAACCAAATTATTATTCGGTTTGTTTGATTTTGCATTTTATTTGGTCGGTTTAGTTCAATATTTTTTGAATCCAAAACCAATCGGTTTTAAAATTTATCATCCAATCCATCCAAATCAACCAAACACACCCTACATACAAGCATTATTTAATAAAATCCAAGGAATATTCATAAAAGCTACTTTCCTAAAATAGATTAGATTTATTTTAATATACTTAATTAGAATTAAATAATGATGGATCAAATCTTAGGAAAGTTTAAATCAATTTTCATTAAGAGATTAATTTGAATTTGAATAAAGATATAGTTGGCCAAAGGAGGTTTCCAAAATAGAATTTTTTAGAAAGGAGATAATTCCATGGTTTATTTTAATTGAATTTGAATTAACTCAAATAAATTTAAATTAATTCTAATTAAATCAACTAGATTACAGATGATCAGCCACATAGCATTCCATAAAGGGAGAGTTCAAATTTGCATATGTAATCAAAGGAATATTCAATTTGAATTCAAAATAATTTAAATTAAAGATTCAAATTAATGAATTTTTAATTTGGAAAAGTAGAGATAATTATGGAAATAATTTGAATAACTCTCATAATTTTATTTACCAAATAATCATGAAAAACTACAAAAGGTTTAGGTTAGGATGAGACACATGATAGGAGAGACAAAATTATAACAATATGAGAAAGAAAATAATACCTTGAATAATATTTGATTAATTTATATATGCATTGAATAAAATAATGAACATGAAGCATGAGAATAATTTAATGAAATGTGAACTTAATTTAAGTTGCTTGAATAATAATAAATGTAACAAAATTTATGCATTTAGTCCACATTATCTAAAATGAATCATTTGAATAATAATTGTAAATATAAAATTTAGAATTTATGAATAATTCTCAAATAAATTATTTTGAAAAGGAATGAATGATTTATTTTATTTAAGTGAGCTTTTTATTTTCCTTAATGTAGTTAATCATGAAATATTCTCTCTAGCTCATACTTAAAGCTTTAGATTCTGATTTCATTGAAGAACATGAAGTTAAATAATTTTCCTGCACTTAAATACCTTGAAGAATGTTTAATTAATTTGTATATATATATATATAAATAAATAAAATATATATATATATATATATATATATATATATATATATATATCTATATATATATATATACATATATATATATATATATATAATATATATATATAATTTATTTATTATCAATATAAATTTCAATTAATAATGACATTCATAACGATTAATTCGAATAATTTATCATGCAAAGAGATAATTAGTTCTTATTACATAAGGTTTGTTATTATGAAATCAAATGATAAGATACATAAGATGTATAGTCAACAATTATTTTGTGATTATTTAATTATAGTGTATGAGGTGTTTAAGAGGAAATCAAATTTGTTGTTATATCTGATCAAAAAGCTTCATCAAGGAACAATCACAGCTTCTAATAATGTAATAAATTAGGTTGAGACTTTTTGGTTGGTGCCAATCTTTGGTGCTCATATTGTTGATGCTTATTTGGGTCAATATTAGACTTTTATCATTAGTGCAATAATTTATTTTATGGCTATCATTCATGATTTTTTTAAAAGTAGACTATATTTTATGATTTTATTACTTTTTATGAAAAAAAGACTGTATTGTGGTATTATGATAGATTTTTTTTCAGGATTTTATTAAATTTATTTTAAAATATTTTCAAAAATATTTTAGATTTATGATCAATTTTGCATAGAAAAGTTACATAAATTATTTGATTCACTTAATTGGCAATATGGGGAAAAAGAAATATATCAAATATATTTACATATCTAATATTTATTTTTTATATATATAATTTTTAATATCACATCAAAAACATTACTAATATCAATTTTTTAAAAGTGAAATATACTTTTTATTATGTATTTTTTTGATGTGATTATATCATTAAAATGTTTTATAAATGAATATTACCTTTTGGGTTGTTGTTATATTAGTACATAACGCACATTAATGTAGGGGTGTGCATTCAATTTATTTAGTTTATTGAGGGATTCATCAACTAATTAATTTTAATACATCATCCAAAAAAATAAAAAATAGTAAAGTTCACTCAAAATTGAATCAAATCATATATGAATTTAATTGACTTTGATTAAATTAGAAATTTCAATAGAGAGAAAAGATAAATAGAGGAAAGTAAAGAATATCAAGATAGAAAGTTTTCATTACTAAAATTTATCAATACACTATAAATAGCCAATCTTCCATGTTTTAAGGCTCATAGAGGAATTGCTTGATTTTAAAGATTCTATTTTTTATAAGATTGACTCTACTACATATGGTATGAAAAAAAAAAAATGAAATTGGCCTAGTCCAATTCAACTCTGAAATTGATAGTAAATGTGCCTGTTGACATTATCGATCAATCTCTCTTTAACCTCCCTTTGTGAAGATAGTAGTGTCAACCCCAATTGCATTAATAATGCATCAAGTTTACAACTTAGCATCTTTTGGTAGTCAGATATTATCCTTACCGGTGACACCAAATAAATAGCTCCACCATTGGTGCATATCAATTTGATGAATTCCATCCCAAAGAGCATGAAAATTAGCTTTCCTTCTTGAATGGTGGATGTTGGACTTCTTAGGAACCTTATTTGCCAACACATTAGTCTATGTCCAAGATAATGTTGGATGGATGGGGGTATGCTTTATTAACAATGGGTTCTTCATCTCATTGACATCATTCTATCATCATAAACTTCCTCTGGAAGACCTTTCACTAAAATGACCCAAGTGATTGTGGCGGATCGGTGATGGAGACCTTGCCCTGACCAGAGCTTCTGAGGCTCAAAGAATATAAAAGAATTGGAAATTTTCAAATATATTACACACCTCTTTAAAGTAAGCATTGCTTTAATTTTTTTTAATCTAACATCTATAACTTAATTGACATATAAAATCCCTTCACCCTCCCAATAATTTCATTTAGCATCATGATACTAATATATATGTATACACAAACTTAAATATTGCTTTTTTTGATTTATACATCCATATTTTCTATCATAAATTTGACTAAAACACATATTTAGTATGCCAATTAATCCTTTATATTATTATTATTATCATTATTATTATATTATTATTATTATTATTATTATTATATTATTATTATGTTGTAATAATTACATTATATGTAATGCTAATGTTAACAATATTCTTACATGTTCATCTTACACATCAAATTTTACGTCAAAATATCATGATAGAAAGTAATGAATAGTCTCAAAACTTCATTAAATATGTTTTGAGATAAATATAATATTAACTAATTATATATAGCATATTCATCTCAAAATAATTTAAAATAATTATAGATTTATACTAAAAAATTATGATCAAAATATCATTTTTTTAAACAATTGTCCCCCATCTCTTTTGTGATAATCCTCTTAAATGCCAAGCCAATATTGTTTCTTGTTCTAACTTCTTGAATGTAGCCCATGTTGCTATTCTAAGTTTAAAAATGATAGTGTAAATACTAGCAATATTCATACCAAATTTTCTACTATTCTTTTCTATAGTAGAGGACTTGAGGAGGAATTATCGACTCATTTTCAAAGAGGAATATATATCGATGGATGACTTGCATATTTGTTACTTAGAAATAATATATAAAAATAGTCTCATAGATGTAAAATCGAGATAAATAAAATAATATCTTGTAAGAGACATCATTTTGTTTATGTTATAATTCTTTTTTATAGTTTGAATTTAAGTGCTCCAAACTCTTGCATAAAATTTTCAATACATTATTCTTGTAATATATCATACAATTATTAGTGTATTAATATTTTTTGTGTATTGAAGTTTAATTTGAATACTAATTTCTTAGTCTTACATATGTCATTTAGTACTACAATATTTGTTAGATTAGCTTATATTGATGCTAAGCATTCTAACTACAACAAATAACTTAGAGTGATTGGCACAATTATTTTATTATGGTTGTAGAGCTATTTGGAATAATTCATAAATTTATTTAACTTTAATATTAAAAGACTCTTTACTATCATTTATAAATTGCAAGCCATTTGCATTAAATATCAATTATTTCTATTTCCTAATTAATTTCTAATTTAATAATGCCTAACTTGTCAAAGCACTGGAATGACATTGGTTGATGGCTCACACTCTTCATGTAATAACCAAAATCAATAATTAAATTAAAATTCTCCCCTACAAATGAACGCTAACTTTTCTAGTGTGAGTATGCCTAATTTTGTGTTTAAAATATGGACATCTAAACTTTCTTTAAAAAAGAAGTGGCAGAGAAGTTCATTTATTAATCTTTTTCACATAAGAAATAATCTATTATACATTCATGAACGTTTACTTCAGATATCCACATGATATATTTTGGTTAAAAGCTCTTAATAAATATATATCATTAATTTGATCATTTTTATCAAGATATATAAAAAAATAATTATAAACAATAAAGGAAGAATGTGATAAATATATACCAAATATCAAAGATTTTTAATCTTTACAACTTCAGAGCATGATAGTCAAGATCTTAATAAGTTTTATAATAATTTAGATAGACAAATAACATTAAGCTTTAAAGTAAATGAATATCAACATTGTCTAATATAGATATATACTTAAAAGAGGCATGCTTTCATGATAAAAATGATAAATTTAAAGAAGAGTTTGTCATTTCACATGAGCCAATCACAAAACTAAAGGCTCTAAAGATCAGCATGAATCTCAAGAATGATGAGCGACTCTTTTATTATCATATTTATTATACAAATAATTATATTAAATGCACACTAAAATATTATGCATATTAGCAGTTCTTACAATAAGGCTAAAAATTTATGTTAATTACTAATAGTCAGTATAAAGTGTATAATGTATAGAGACTAAGCACTTTATTCATTTCTTTGATGACCCACAAAAGGCTAACATATTAAAAAATTTAAGCGCACATAAATATAAGTAAATTTATATTTAAACAAACCTACAAAAAACACAATATATGAAAACATTAAATATCTTGATTTAATATATAAAAAATAATCTAACAAATATAACAAATATAAGATAGATCGACAAAGTAAATTATAGAATTTTGGAAAAAATTAAAAATTTATTAAAATCTATTAGATCTATCCAAAAATTATGGATTTACCAAAAAGATATAAGCATATAAACTAACAGATGTAACCAATATATAATTTTTTATTCAAGATATGCATTTAATTATAGAAAAATATAAATTTACTAATTTCTTTATAAAAATTAGAACCTTAAATTACACCAAGTCAAAATTGAAAAAGAATAATACATGAGATTCTAATATAAAAATCTTAGGGCTTATAAGTGAAAGATACTTACCATCATATTTATAGAGAAATCAAAGAAATTAAGCAAGAATAAAAGCGTAGTAGCTATAAAAGTGAAAGTGCAAAACCATAGACTAGAAGAGGAAAGGTGGAATGGAGAAAATAGGTCTTGGTCGAAAAAAATAACATGAACTACATATACTTATATTTTAGATAATTTTTTGCCAAAAAATTATAAATTTTCATAAAAAAAGTACTTGCATTTTTTTTGATAATAATAATAATAAATTCAATTGGAATTATTGATTAAAAGGTTTTTAGATGTGCCTACCATTTATTATAATTTTATTATTGTGCAATATTGAATTTTTGAAATAAGCTATTCATCCTAACCAAGAAAATTCTAACCAAGTTTATTGGTCGTGTAAGGGAAAATATATTGTAGAGATAAAATACATTAAATGACTCTACTTAGAGTATGAGATATGAAAAGTAGAAGGGAAAACTTGTTTGGAAATGCAATATTTGATCTATATCTACTGGTGTAAATGGAGCAGAACATGTATTCCAAATGGGAGAACCAATTCTTTTAGGGATTTGTTTCTATCAAAGATCTTCATTCAATGGCTCTTGAACTAAGATATCTATCTTCACTAAACTTATTCAAACACACCGTGGGTTGGGTTAGGAAAGATGTGCATCAAATGTCAAATGTAGTATTCAAACTTTCAAGTGATTTTAATCATGTAAACATTATAAAACAAAGCGAGGGCTTTAGTTTCAATAATTCAAAATTTGTTTGCAAACAACAAATTAAGAGGCAACAATAAAACATCCTCAAGCCCATTTTCTTTATATATATATTGAAGAATGATACTCATTGGAGAATTGGGTTAAACAACAATGATACATTATGAACATACTTATGCCATAATCATCCTTCCTAGACTTAAGTCATAATCTTCAATGTATAGTAGTCATGTCTCCTTAAAAAGATACAATGTATCCCATTAACATCATATTCAAGCATGTGTTTCCATCAATTTTAGTACTACTACCCTTATCTTGCTTGAAATGAACTATCTTCCAATTGACATCATGCTACAAACTCGATATTACAACAACCTTCTTCAAGATCGCACTATAAAATTGTTTTTATTATAGACATCTCCATGTAGATTGGCACTCAAATATAGCCAAAATTATATTATAATAGCTCTAAAACTATGTTTGCCCCAAGGTAGACAATTGCCCGCTATCAATTGTTAAGAATATGTTAAATTTTAGGAGCTTGTTCACCTTTAAATTACAACATTGCTCAATTCTCATAAAAAATATTCAACTTAATCTGTTATTTGTCAATTCAATAGTTTATTAATGAAAATAAAATCTGAAAACATTCACATTTATGCCTACTTATATATTTCTCTTATAAATGTGGTGATATTATCTTACTGCTATGTTTTTTTAATACTAATTTTCTATATATATTTATGTAAATATTATTATTTTATTATTATATTGCATAATAACTTAAAAATTTATCTGTCATAGAAAAAAGTTAGTTCTACGTCTGACTCTAATTATCAAATCAATATTATTAATCATCAGAATAAAATCTTAGCAAAAAACATAATTTTTTATATTAATTATTTAATTTTAATCATAGTTTATGAGGTATTTGAGAGGATAGCATCTACGGCATATCATCAAATCTGTAATATCTCGACCAACGAGCTTCATCAAAGAACTGTTACCACTTCCAATAATGTGACCAATTGATATTTGGACCCAATTCTCAATCGTATTGTATGCTTTTTTTTGTTGGTCTATTGGACTTTCATTACCTCCATTATCTATTTCTTGGTGATTATCCTTTAAACTTTTATTTAATGCTCGATATTTCATCATTTTTTTAATTGAAAAAAAATTAAATTGGTTATTTTAGTACATTTTTTATCAAAATTAGTTTAAATTTATTTTAAAAACTAAAGATAACTCGTAGCACCATATGGGCTTCTCTTTAATTCATTTTTTGAACCATTAGATCATATGTTCAATTTAAATGTGGGTAAGATTTGTTAAATGTAATATATTTATAGTTTAATGTCATTATTCTAATTTTGATCATTATGAATATTGTAGACATTAATTTTATTTTAGGATAATTATAATATTAAAATTTGATTTATTACATGATGATGTAGCTTGGTGTATGCTTTATCATTGACATTCTTCTTGTTGATAAGACTAGAGGGAGTCCAAGAGAAACTTGAATTATGGAAGTCAACTTTAGAGTCTAAAGGTCTTCATTCAAGTAGATCTAAAGGTGAATAAATGTAGTGTAATTTTAGTTGTAGAAGTTCTAGTAGAAGTGTTTTAATATTGGGTGAACAAGTCATTAAAAGAGTGAGCAATTGAGATATCTAGGCTCTATTGTCCAAAATGATGGTGAAATAGATGGAGATGTTATTAGTAGAATTCAAGTTGAATGGTTGAAGTGGAAGAATGCATCTGGCTTGTTGTGTGATAGAAATGTACCGCTTAAACTTAAGGAAAAATTTTATAAGATAGTGGTAAGACCTGTGGCCAATAAAAGAGAAGCATAAGACTAAGGGTGTGTTTGGGATGGCTTTCTAGCTACTTTGTTTTTTTAGAAAATAGCTAGAAAATATAGCAGCTTCATTTGGCAACCAAATTATTGTCTGCTTTTTAGAAAATTTTGTAATGAAAAAGCTTATTTGAGGGAATTAAAGTGTGGTGGGTATCGAGCTATTTTAAATTTTTCAAAAGAAAAAATTTATAATACACTTGTTTTTTCAAGAAATTCTTTCTTCACTGACTTCACAACCACTTTTAAAAGCTACTGGATCAAACAAACCTAGTATTGCGAGATAAGGATGCTCAGTGGATGAGTGGCTTTACTCTTAGAGATAAAATGCAAAATGAGTATGTTGGAAAAGTTGGAGTAGCTCCAATGGCAAATAAGATTAGAGAGAGTCGCCTTAGATGGTTTGGGCACATAAAGCGTTGGTCATCCGATGACCTGATTAGGAGAGTAGATGCATTAGATTTGCCTTATGTTAAGAAACGTAGAGGTAGACCTAAAAAGGCTTGGTTAAGATGTATAAAAAATGACCTTATTATACTTGAATTAAATGAAAATTTGACACATAATAGGACACAATGGAGAAGAAAGATTCATGCAGCCGAGCCCACATAGTGAGATAAAGGCTTGTTGTTTTATATGTGTGCGCACACACACGTCTATTTTTAAAAAAAATTATTTTCTAATTTTGAGCATCTATTTTTACAATGTTATCAAAAAAATTGAACAATAATCCGACAAATTGTCAAAATATGGATAGAAAATACTTGAGTCAAACTCTCTGAAAAACTTTAATTAAATTTTATTTGTTATTTATATTTTTATGTTATAATCACAATTTTTAAAAAAGAGTGAATATTGGTTGTGACTAAATGTTATAATTATATCTTTGTAAAGAATGATTAAATGAGTCATATTTTTAAAATATTTTTAAATCACATCATTAATAATTATTTTCATAAGAATAATATTAAATTTAATAAAATATGAAAAAGAATTTGTCAAAATATTTTGATATTATATTTTTCTCAAAACATGCCATACGATAATAAAATAAAATATATCTGAAAAAAATCAAGGAATTGGCTAAAATTAAAAATAATAATAACAACAAATATCAATTGCTTGGTTGTAGTGGCTTATTGCATTAGAAAGGAAGCCAACAGCTAAGCCAGTGAACTCTCCAAATAAGGTCAATTTATCCTTTAAATTTTTTCTATCAAAATATAATGTTAAAATTGAAAAAATGAAATTCTAAATGTAAAAGACATTTGGAGCGAGTTTTGGGAGAGTGATGTAATGCAAAAACATACGATTGTGACTTTTGGAAATTGTATTTTCAAATATTTATGATGAGATAATTATATTTTTAAACTTAATCTGACTATCTATGATGACGGCTAGGAATCTTCAATTTGATTTTTGTAAAAAAAATAATGTATATCTACTACAACTTCTTTATTCAACAGATTATTTTGCAGCAATTTCGCCATTAATTTTGCATTCACTTGCAACTATCTCAAGCATACTCTTATTCATAAAAAAAATTACAAAATTTAATTCATGCTTACTATTTTATTTTTTTCTTTTAAATATTCTACATTTTCAGCCTTTTATTTCTTTTAATTTGTTATTATAATTTTTTCTTTTTAGATATTTTTTTCTAAAAAATGAAATATACTGATTTCATGAAGGCATTCAAATTAAAAAAATAGTTTAATAAATAAATAAATAAATAGAGTGGCTGGTAGTAGACGACATGTTGGATTTGAAAGCATATGTAGGGCTCTAAGCCAGAGCTATGATACACACACTCCTAAAAATTAGGCATGCATTGGACATAAAAGTATCGATTAAAATATTAAAAAATTAAAGGGACAAATGCAAGACCCACATGATGCCTAGGGTGGGCAAATGCCCAATGCCCACCCTGAAAATATTAATTTTATTTAATGGAATGAAGAATTTTGCAATTTGCATATTTGCCCAGTCTAAAATTATTAATTTTATTCAATTAGATGGAGAAGTTTATAATTTTGCCCCTCAAAATAATTCCCAGCTTAAGAATAATTTTGAGATGAATATTAGCAAATAGTATTATATACACATCTTAAAATGAATTTAATTTTAACTTATTGTAATCTCATGTAATCGATATTTTAACTCATGTAATCTAGTTATAAACTTGATATGACACATAAAACACTACTAGTCGAAGCAAGAATCTTGATGCTAAAAGCAAGCTAATCCGAAGTTGAAACTAGTCGAGATCAAGCACTTAAAATATCCTTGGAAACATTGGGATATCAGTTAAATCCCTAAATAGCCCTCAAACATGGAGTGTTTATAGTCAAATCGAGCGTCTTGACGAGTCGGATCTAATAAGCCCAAGATCTCACAATTCCAACTTTATTTGGGTATTCAAATACTTAAAATACTTCAAATGAACAAAGGAATCATTTTGAGCCATCCGATGAAGTGGAGTGGTTAATCTTTTGCATGTATTTACAGAGCCGTCACTCCTCCAATCTATAAATAGCTCCTCATTCCTCATATGAGGGGACCCGAAGCAAGAGAGAGGAGAGAGCTCTAAAGCTTGAAGATCCTCCAAGCACAATCGTGCCACCACTCGACGGTCATCAACCACCGCCGCCGGCCGCCGCCGCCCTAATCCTCGCCGTAGTCAATCTCTGTCGGTCTCCATCATGGCGACTTTCATCATCAATCGATGTCCCTCGCTGTTCACCATCATCTGCTACCATTAGCAATTGTTACCACCTGAACGTGACTACATAGTTGTTGTTCCCTTCTCATATATAATTCTGTAATCCCGTTATCGGAAAAACTTTGTATTTCGAAACAGATACATAGTGGAAGATTTTTTTGTTGGCAAGGCCCCATGATTTTTTTCTTTTTTTGGTTTTGTAAAATTTGAGTTTTCTTGTTCCTCTTTAAATACCCGTGTGTGTGCTGGATTTTATAACAAGGCTAAGGCATAAACTTTCACTCTATCACAGCTACTTTTCTAGCACGCAACAAAACTATATTTTATAATTTTATAATAATTTTAAATCATAAAATTTTTAAAATTTTTTTATATTGTTAGTTTTATTCCTCTTATAAATTATATTTATATTTATATATTAATATTACAATTTTTTTTAAAAATATTTAATATGCAGACATTAATTAATATAAATGTTAATTAAATTCATAAATTACTTAAATTGATCTACTTCATTTAATTTTTTTTTAAAAAATTATTTTGTGCTTAGTATTTCGAAAAAGGATAAAAAGGATTTTGATATTTTATTAACTTTTGTAGCAATCAAAAAATTTAATCTATAAATCTTGAGCAAAACTAATTTTATTATTTAATCTTAAGAAGGTGAGTAAACTTTAAATTATAGGTTATAATTTTCATATTTTTATCTATTTATAATTTTCTCTTACAAATTTGGTGATTTTATCTTACTAATTATTTGTATTTTTCTAAAAAAAAAATGATATAATTTTATTTATTTTAATTATGCATATTATGATTATTATTTAATTATTATATTATTTAAAATATTTCCCACCTAAAAAATAAGTTGATTCTTACATCGTGTCCTAAATAATTGATTTAAAATTATATAAAAAATATTTTAAATATAGTCTGTTATATTTTAAATTATTATAAAGAGTTTTAAAATTTTAGAGAATGATATTTGAGCTAAAAAGAATAATAAGATATATTTATTACAAATAATTAAAATTATTAAAATTATAATTAATTTTATAAATTTAGAATTGATAATAAATTTTATTCATTAAAATTATTAATGTATAATAAAATAAATTACTTAATATATATATATATATATATATATATATATATATATATATATTAATTAATTTAAATTTTTTATTAAATGACTTATTTTTAATATTTTAAATATTTTATCTATTTAATTTATACACATTATTCTTAATTATTATTATAATGTCATATCCAACACGTATTCATGTCCTATATTTTTAAAAATAGAAATGTCCCGTGTCCGTGTTATATCATGTATGTATCCTCGTATCTGTATTACGTGCATCATAGGGCAAGAGAGATGATAGAGGGTAATGTGTGAGGAGGAAAAATCAAAAAATTGGTAAGAAAAATAAAAAATATAGGTAATTATCAAATTTAATCAATTACAACCAAAATGAAGTTTTTAAAATTACATTTTTAATCCTTTAATCATTTTAATAATAATTATTATTATTGTTTCGTAAACAACGACATTTAACTTTAGTGATGCATCTAATAATTTAATTTTAAAATTCGGCTAAAAATCAAAGAGTAATGAAAGTGTAATTTTTGACGTAAATTTTAGAAAAATATATAAATAAGAAAATAATAATGAAAATGAAGTATTATGACTTGATGAAATTGTCTTGTAGAACAAATATACTATTTCATTAAATGATTTTAACCATTCTCTAATTTTATTTTTTCAAACTTCTATCAAAGTCATTTATTAATTGAACAATGAATGTAAGTAGAGATCGATTCACATAAATTTTATGTTGTGCCTTAATTGAGAAAATCTTGGGGAACCAATGAAGTTTGTGATATTATCTTTATACTCACTATCTAATTCCTATGAGGAAAATAAATAAATTAAATAAATTTGAAAAATATAATATATTATTTAGAAATTTAAAAAAATCTATTAATTGATTACCTTTATTTTTTATAGATCTATTCGGCATACCAATAAGAGCTTCACCTCATCATCAAATAATATAAATGTAGAATTTGAGGTTGCAACATCTAATTTAATAAGATATCTATATGAAAAAATCAATATAAGAAACATAATAACCATTAAATATAAATTATTTTAATTTCATAAATTATTTACCTCAAACTATATTCTACATTTTTATTTGAGCACTTGGTACATTCTATTGAATCTTCTTTTATAATTACCTTTGATTTACATGTACTATATGCATTATACTAAAGGTTTCCCTTCTATTATTCCTTTGTAGAGATCATAGTACTTGATCTAGTAAAATAATAATTATTATTATAAAATATTATTTTAAAAATACATAATTTTATATACATACCTCTCTTGATAAATGCTCAGATGTATGGATTTTAAAAAATATTAATTAGTACATATCTTTCATTAGTTAATTGATCCATGGAGTATAGAATTTCATTAAACCTATAATTTAAATTTCAAGTTAACAGAAAGTAATCATTATAATAAACTAATCAAGCATATTTAAAAAAAACTTACATACCAATCCTTTATTTTTTTATTCTATCAAATCTAGATTAATTTCTAAACTTATTGATGATGTTTTTTTTTTTTTTTTTTAGGGAAACCCCATTATACGGGGGTATTTTATTGCCACAAAAATAAGGTTACAAGATCCTTAAAAGGGGTTACACTCCAGAACTACTGCTCAAAGAGCTACAATCAACCTAAGGAGAAAAACCCCAATCTAAATACATCCAAATTCCAAAGGAAGCATTCAAACACATAAAAGAAAATACTAACTGGAGCAAACCTGCAAAACCATAAGAGAACAGCAAAAAGATAAAGCAGTTAAGGTAATGCCGACAATAAGTGGAGGAAAACACAATAAAGTGAAAATGATATTAAGGAAATGTGGTAAAATAGGCTCAGGCTCAATCACATCCTTTTGGGGCAGATGCAAGTATGAGCATCCGAACTTCAGCAGAAGGGTTACATCACAGGAGCAACTACCGAACCAATAGGAAGTGAGATCGTCATGCCATCATCAAACAACACGAGAGAATGCAACATCCAGGTTGTTGATAGATAAGTGAGCTTTATAACCGCAAACCTAATCAAGCTCATCTCTTGAGATTAAGACCATCCCAATAGAGTATATCGATTACAATAAGCCCCAGAAACCCTCCCTTTAAAATAACCTTGGGGTAATAGTGATAAAGTAAAGCATTGTATTTCAGCCCAGGGTATGTAATACAAACATTTAAAAAAAGCATCCGATGCATTTAGAGCGGAATACCGGTAAGAGCATTCATGGGTGCCATATAGGTAATTGATTATGAATCGAACCAGATAGGAGAACAGTTAGTAATCCAGTGAGGATATCATCATCCACGATGATATCGTCAACCAAGCAAAGAATAGTTATTCACGGAGCATTTTCCAACCGAAAAATGAGAAGGCGAAATACCAACATATTAAAGAAATGAAAGCCCATTTTAACCCGAATCATGCGGCGAGGAATTATATGCGATATATGAATATTCATTAGCGGAACAGCGACCAACAATAATGAGAAAAAATTTTGATGCATTACCACTCCGATTTACAAACCATAACATGAACGCTTAACAACTATCATGAGATGACAAATTGCAGCAAGGTACTATGTGCATCAGCCAAATGTAATAACTAACCAATGTATACACCCAGCCAAAGCACTTAAAGCTACAATTCCCATATGAACTAGTAGGAACAACAATCACAAGGTTCCGAGAAAATCTGAATAGTTCAGTTCAGCAAATTGCACCATAAGCGAATTTTCCGGATGATTCATATCGTCGATCCGACTAAAAGGACAATATAAGCTCAGAGAACCAAAGAAGAGTTGCATCCACAAGCGGTAAACCAGATAACAATTACTCACAAAGGAAACTTTTCCAAATGTGGGATTAGAAAATAGCAAAACCAATTCATGATGAAAGTATGGGCCATAAACAATCCAGAAATCTTTCACATAGGAAAAGGGCTGCAATTCCTCACGGAGTGCATCCATTTATAACAAACATCCATAAAATTATCCAGAAATATCATTTAGAGTAGCAGTTCCAAGCAGCAGATAGGGCTACCATACAGGTAATCCAGATCAAAAATAACCCAGTGGAGCAATACGATATTCCCCTCGCTCTGATAACATCAAGCGAGAAAAAGTTTCCATAAATCGAGATATTCACGCCAGGCCAATGACGGCCAGATCTTGAATGAGAAGAGGCGACAATGCTTAATGGGGACCGAATCCAGAACTCAACAATACCATAAAGCGAGATAGGGTGTTTGAGATTGAAAAATATGAAGACAAGATGCAAATTGCGAAAATGTCATGCTCTAATGTAAGGCAAACCCGTCTTGTCCAGGTTGACCAATCCTTGTAAGTATTTAGGAATAGAATGGTTATCAAAATTAGTGGGCTCATTCAATCTAGTTCCTAATTTAGCAAGATAATCAGCACAAGCATTTCCTTCCCTCCATATATGAGTGATTTTGTAACAAAATTGAGTGAGCAGAATTTTAGTTTGCTTGATTAAGTAATATAATTCCACATTGCCATTTTTTTTCAGATTGCAGGAGTTCAATTAGTAATAAGGCATCCACTTCCAGCCAAATATTAAGCCAACCTTTACGTATTGCAATGTTAAGAGCATTATACACGCCATTAGTTCAAAGTGCGAGTTAGTAATAATAGGATTAGCAAAGGCCATGAGAACATCACCCTTGAAATTTCTAAAGATGCCACCACAACCAGAAGCATTAGGGGATACACATCGGTGTTAATTTTGATAACGTTATCATGTGGTTTGGCCCAATAAAGTATTTTGGCTTGTTTAGAGGTGTTTGTATCGTGCAAATGCAAACCCAATTTAGAGGCAACAAATTTACACCCTTTTAAGTGTTTATATTTAATAAGGTTGGCTTTAAATAGTTCACGGATTTTGAACTTAGTTTTGGCAATTATTTTGGAATGATTCATAGAAATATCATTATGCTTAGCATCATTTCTAGCCATCCAAATGAACGAGAATAATGATAGCGGTAATTTTAATATGACCTTTTATATTGTTTTCAAAATATATCTCAAGGAGTTGATAAATAGAAAGCGAGCCGTTATATTTGTCAATGGAGAAAAGATTATACCAAATCCAAAGTTTAGATGCAATGCACCATTCACAATTGGTGATTTACATTTTCAATATGGGAGCAACAATGACATTTTGATGGGAGGTAAAACCTTTACTCCACATCAAGGAATCAATAGGGACAAAGCTTTTAAGATACCAAGTGAGAATGGAATATGAGGTGGGAATATTATTGTGCCAAAGTCGAGCATACACTTTGGAATAATCTCAAGGTTCTTTGATCATAAGCCAAACATTTTAAAAGCTGAATTATATTTTGAGAGAGTTTAAAAGAATATGGTCTTTTTATTGGATGTAATGTTTATGTTATTGAGTTTGTCTAAAAGGATGAAGGGATATAATCAATGAGCACGGAAAAGTTCCATTTATTATTATTCCGAAAGATTTGACTTTGATGGTATCAATAGAACATGAGGAAATTAATTCATCAAAGAGTTATTTCCAAGCCGCTTATCTTGCCGAAGAAAGAGTTGCTGAGTTAATGCCCCAAAAATTAAAGATTCCCTTCCATTTGATTTTACGAGTCTTTTCCAAATAGGAGAAGCGTTAGTTTTATAAGAGCAGTTCAATGGGTGCTTAGATAGGCAATATTTGTTTGTCATGAAGTTAGCCCAAAGGCTATTGTTGCTTCTAAAATTCCACCGAGTTTATAAGAGAATGCGTTGATGGTGTCTTTGATAGATTTTAGTCAGACCACCTTCCTCGAGATGCCACAGATTTTGTGCCAAGAGGACCAGTGTATTTTTGAGGAAGAGGTATTAGATCCCCAAAAAAATTTGTTAATGAGCCTCTCAATTCTATTAATACAAAAATTGGTTGGAACGATAGTTTGAATGAGATAAAGAGGCATCGAATTAAGGGTACTCTTAATCAGAGTTAACCTCCCTCCAAAGGATAGAAAATGATATTTCCCAAGAGGAGATACGGTTGGATATTTTGTGGATTAAATCGTCAAAAGGTAAGATCTTTTATGTCCTTTGAACGAGGAGTACCTAGATAATTGATCGAAGATGATGTTGATGAAAGTTAGTGATCCTCATTATCTGATTAATTCTATTATTGTTGATTTTATTAGAGGTTATGAAGCAACATTTATTTTTGTTAAGGAGGAGACCGCTTTCTTTGCCAAATCTTTTAAAGAATTTCATAATATTTTTGACGTGTGTTATAGAAGCATTGGAGAAAACGATAAAATCGTTAGCAAAGCAAAGATGAGTAATGGGAAATCCACCTTGAGTTTTGTAAATCATACTTGGTTTATTATAGAAAAGATCATTCAGGCTCCTGGATAAATAATCTACAGCTATAATAAAAAGCAATGGCGATAAAGGATCTCCTTGGCGTGTGTAGAAGTGAAGAAACCGGTCGATTCTCCATTTACGATAACCGAGAACCAAACATTAGTGATACAATTTTTTGATACTAATAAATTCGTTTGAGAATCAGAAAGATGGATGGAGTATAGAAACAAGGAATTCCCAAGAGAGTTTGTCAAAGGCTTTAGAAATGTCTAGTTTGAAAGCAATGTTACCACCTCTAATAGGAACGCGTCAATATCATGAATCATTTCTTGTGCTAAAGGATATTATCACTATGGTTCTCCCTTTAATGAAACCAGTTTGATTACGGGAGATAATGTTTAGCAGAGGGTTGAGATTATTTTGGATACTAGCTTGTTAAAAGGTGCATAGACTAATCGGTCTAAAGTCATTCCATGTTTATGATGGTTGTTTTAGGGATAAGTATTATGGAGGTGCTAGAGAAGAATCTATGAAGGGGTGTGCCATTGAAAAAGTCAATAACGGCTTGATTAAATCGAGATTTAATAATGGGGACGTTGGAAGAATATAGTAGTGTAACCATCCGCCGACAATCGAATCGAATTCATGCTTTGGAGAATATTACTAAATATTCCATTCGGAGATAAAGAGAGATGTTTTGATCAAGTAATTTTGAGGGAATCGATGAGGGTTAGCAATAGGTTCCATGTTAATGTTGTTGTTTAACAAATTTTGGAAATGATGTATAACCGAATCTTTAATCTCATTTTTATCCGATATCCAATTATCATTATTGTTTTAATTTTCTTAATCGAGTTTATAACTTTTCTTTTGTTGAAAAGAGCGTGGAAATATTTTATGTTTCTATCGCCATCGGCAATATGTTTAGTAGCAGCTTTTTGCCGCCAATAAGTTTCCTCCATGTTTTGATATTTAATCAAGTTATCTCTAGCTTCGTTGAGTTCATCATTTTTATTAGGATCTGAAATGGCAGCTTCTTCAAGCGTGCACACAAGATCTTCCATATTTTTAAGATTTGCAAAAATGTTTTTAAAATGATGTTTATTCCACCAGTTCAGAGTTTGTTTTAATCTTTTAAGTTTAAGCCAAAAACGGGTCATGCCTTTAATGGAGTTATCAGGGTGAATAGGTCAAGTGAAACAAGACATAAAGTCATTATGTTGCAACCACATATTTTGGAAACGAAAGGGGATTGGTGCGGTAAGAGGGTGTTTTCAAGGATCAAGAGGGGCAAGATCAGACAGTGTTCTACTTAAGTGTTCAACTAAGGTATGAGGCCATTGATCAATCCAAAGGTGGTTAATCAGGATACGATTGAGGCGTTGTCAAAGTCTAGAATTGTTCCACGTGTAGTTGGAACCAGAGAATCCTATATCGGTAAGTTGTCCCGTAATCATATTAGCGAAATCTTCCATAGAATTAATATTAGGAGATGACCCTCCCCTTCTTTCAGAAGTAGAGAGGATGGTGTTGAAATCTCTGCCAACCATCCAGGGTTGAGTGACCGAGGAGGCTAAAGATCTTAAATTATTCCATAGAATGTTCCTACCGGCTCTATTACAAGATGCATAAATAAAAGAGCACAACACGGTGAAAACACCTACCGAAATCTGAGCATTAATCAATTGTTGTTGGTTGTCAAGGATATTGATGCTGATAGAATTATTCCAAAACAACCAAATTTTGTTGTTAATGTTGTGAGAAAAATTAGGGAAACCTAGTGTTCTAGCGGTAGCCGCAATCTTAGAAGAGTGGATAAGAGGTTCGGATGGGAAGGAGATATGTTATGAATGACAGAGGCTTCTAACGCATTGCGAACTAGGGAAGTCCCAATACCACAAATGTTCCAAATGATGAAATTAATCATAATTGTTGGAAAGGAAAAATTGATTGGATGAGAATGAGGAGAAAGGTAATTATAGTTGATGTAGGATTGATGAAGATCTTGTGATTCCGTTGCATTTTTAGAGTTATTTTGGATTTGAATGATTTTTTTTGTTTATAACAGCTTTGAAAGGGTCTCGTGTCCAATGTGTCTCCGAAAAAGAGTAGTTTGTGTTATCCAAAGTTTCATTATGCAAAGGAATCGTGATGGTAATTTCCCTTCTTCCATATCGAGAATGACTGATTAGTTATGCTATCATTTTGTCCATTCAAAATGTTAGGGGATGTAGGAATAGTTTCATCTTCTTTTTCTAGATTAATGGTTTGTTTTATTTTATTTTGTTGCTGATCCAAACTAAGATTTACAGTCGAGGTGATGTTCCCAACCCTAAGTTCATCAGAAGTTCTTTGTTTTGGATCATTAGTTGTAAGGGCCTGCATGTTACGATTGGGCATAGTAGTAGGCATATTTTCTAAGTTCCCAAAACCAATTGTGTCATCAATGTCATTGTTCAAAACCTGAATAGCCTCCTTTTGCAATTCAGCCGTTCTAGGTAAAGAGTGATTTTGTGGAGGATGATTATTTTGGTTAGCTTTAGGCACATATGCCATTTTAGTTGGTTGTTCCATAGTCGAATTAATAGGAATAGGAAGATTGTTTTTTTGAGATGTGGATGTAGGATAAAACAATGTGTTCATGCCCATGAATTTTGCAATGTGTACGAGAAGGAAAGTTTTCAAATTCAACCTTTTGATTATAACCCATTTTTTCGATCCAATCAGATTTCTTTTGGATGTTTTTTGTTATATCAACTTCAACAAGTATCCAGAATCTAGAGGGTGGGATCTCACGCCATAGCTTGATCAATTTGAAGAGGCCGTCAAAGATAGCCCCCACGACAAACAAAACGATCGTAACAAAGTGTATGCATATTGGGCAAAAGCGAGCCAAATAGGAACAATTGGTGATTCCTCTTTAATATCAAAACTAGGTGTCCACTTAAGAATTAGCATTTGGCGGTTAAAATGAAATAAGACGGCGTGCAAAAACTCTTGAATAATCAAATCATTTGATAATTGAATTAACATGCCTCGGATCAATCAAACCCACGAGAAAAAGTGCGTGAGCTATGAAAAAAAAAGCGTATATTTTCTAAGTTGGGCGTTTCAAGTTGAATTACCATAGCGA